>MU226971.1:2136213-2159212 GCA_018584345.1 Thuja plicata | reverse complement strand
TTATACCTTACTTGATTCAAATGGATGGGAGAAAAAATGTTCATGAATAAAGATGATAGTAGGTTAATCATGTGTTAGATCATCTCAAGATATTTTCTATGCTTTTTGAACGGAGGCAATCGGACTCCATATGTGCAAGTTATGGCTTCCAGAGCAAAGCCTATTTTAGTTTCTTCAAAACCCGATCGGGTTATGGAGAATACGATGCATAATTTTTACTTCTTAAAAACCCGATCGGGTTTTGAAATAATTTTTTCTTTTCAGAACCCGATCGGGTTTGGCTTGGGAAGAGCTTTGGAAAATGACCCAAAGGCTTGGAGGCTCATTTTCCCTCCATTTTTGTTCTTTTAGACATTTTTTCACCTTGTAAGATGAATTCTTGACTTTATCTTTATCAGGTTTGCAATTTTTCAACAGGGTAGCTCTATAATTTTAACCATAATCTCATATGTCTTCTTAGCTTTCTAACCATATAAATTTTTCTATTTTTGGACAACATTAGCATAGTAAATTTTAATTTTCTTTACCAGTGTCTTAATTGTCCTCAGACATATGTCTATCATTTTTTTAGTAACTTTTGATATAATTAATCAAATTACAAATAAATTACATATTATTGTTCTACACTTGATTCTATACACTGTTAAAAAAAATAATTTCATTTTTTATTATTTTGGTGCAAGTTATGCCCAGCACACGAACAGGTACCAAAGTTTCAGGATTTGATTACTTCAAAAATTCACAGAAAACAAAATACTCATAAGAAAATTACAAAAAAATACACAACTTCTAGATCTCACTCTTACCTATCATCCTACCAAAGGGATTTTAAAAATATTGAATATAACTATATCTTTTGTACCACACACGGAAATAGCTATGTTATGTTTTTCTAAAAAATTTAGGAACATAGTTTCATGCGCGCAAGGTTTGACCCTCTTAATCTTATCGGTTTTTGAAAAAAATTAGTATTTTAGAAACTAGATTTAGAGTACTAGAATTTTTATTTTTTACACTTCTTATTTTGAGTGAATGGCCCTCAAATGCCTGTTCCAAATTCAGGTTTACCTGATTTTAGAAAAAATGTGTCCACTTATACCCCCTTTTTGGTCCACAACTTGGTGCACATACCCCATACCTTAAGATTAGAAGACCTTATAGGAATTAAATCCAACATCCAGTTCTTCCCTTTAGAAACCTTTTGTAAAGAAACAAAATTATCATTCCATATGATAGATAAACCCTCCAAATGACCCGAGGAGGGTACAAACCAAAAATTATTAAACCTACATGCGACACAAATTTTAACAACATGCTAGGCAGACATCTTAAATTCTTGAAGTAACAAAATATCAAATTTAACAGAAGCTCACTAGCCCAGAATGAGCCGTCTCTTGTTAGGGGTATTTAAGCCCCTAACATTCCATGAAAGAATCCTCATTGGGCCAGAGGGGAGGCCTCTCCTCCCCTCTTATTCCAAGTCTTTTTATCCACCAATTGGCTAGCAACACCATACTTAGGCTGCAATTGTTTTTTTACCATAGCTGCCCTAGTTGCAGGAGGGCTTAAAGATGTTTTTAAACTTCTTTTAGCCTGATTTGGTGAATTAGGCAAAGTTTCCTGAATACCAAAATCAATTTATTGCTGTATTTTTGTCCCCCCAGATGGGCGACCAAGTTTTTTGGGTGATGGACGGGGAGAACATTTAGTTGGAGAATTTTGAAAAATAGGAAAACCCCCCATAGTAGCCTTGTCTAGACTAGCTTTCCCAGCCGAAGAAGAGCACAATTCAATAGGAATATCACGCAACATAGGATTTTCATTCATAAATTGATATCCTTATGAAGAGATATAATATCATATGGACTAACTGATATGGGTATCTCTCCCCTACACTCCAACCAAGATAGAGATGTGTCAAAAGAGTCAATAACAAAATCAATAATTATTAGAGTAAAAAGGTATTTTCACTTATTAATTTAATTATTAAGTCACCTTTTTATCTCTAGTTCACTTAAGCTAAACTTTAGGCATGTAATAATTAATTCTTTTATTAATTATTCATGGAACCTAGGTTTCTCCACTCTTCTTAGGGTTTTGATCTCCTTTATTAGGATTGATCACTTTGTAATTATCGATTCTTTTGTAATTCCCTCATTCTCTCTCTGAATGAATATTTTCATCTTTTAAATCTATGTGAGTTGTGTCTCCATTCTTTGCCTTTCTGACATGTATTTTGCTGCAGGTGATCTTGGCTTATGAATTCTTTGAATTCTAACATGGTATTAGAGCCTTGCTCGAGAAGCCCGTTCTTAGGTTTTTTGAAGATTTTATGGAGCGTCGAGGTTTTTAATTTTTCAGATCTGTTTGTCTGGATTTGGAGGGGATTTTTTATTTGGATCACTTTGAGAGCAAACAAACATCACAAACGTGCTCAAAATGCCCAAAAACCACTATTTCCATATAAGGCACGTCATATTTGGGCAAAGTTTCTATTTGAGGCAAAATTTTTTGCACATGCCCATTTTTTAGGCACAGAAATTAAGAAAATAACAGTCAAAGGTCAAAAAAATAATTAAAAAAAGGGTTTTTCAAGCCCATTGTCGAGTGGCACCGCTGGTAGGCTCGACTCACTGAGTAGCGGGCTGGGCTCGCCGAGCTCCACGCTCGGCTTGCCAAGCTGCGGGCTCGCACGGCCATCGCCATCGCCACTAATGAATCAGCGTAGCGCGCTACCGGCCTGCCACTAGGCTACGCCACCTCCACCTGGGAGCTACCAAAGAGCCAATAGGGCTCTTTTTCTTACCCTTTTAGGGGTATTTTCTGTTGTTTGCTCATAACTGAAGCAAACAGAGGCTTTTTTAGCCAAACAATATATCATTGGAAAGATGGTTTCGAGCACGACTTGATTTTCTAGGTTTGGTTTTTTGATTTTACCATCGTGCAGGTTTTTTTGCTAGTCAAAGTCAGGGTTCCATTTTTCACTCCGATCGCCATATCTTGCTCCTCCGGCCTCCATTTTTTTACTTCCGCATGGCATCGGAAAGCTAGTTCCATTCTCCTTCTTCTTGTATGGGTCTCACTACCAAAATCTTCTCTAGGTATATTTTATTCATTTTTTTGTATTTTTACATTCTGGTGGATATCTTGGATGTTTTAGGTCCTGGGATCATTTTGTGTGCATGGGATGACTCCTTGTTAGCTGTTACATATATTTCTATAGATTTTAGTCATTCATCGATATTGTATACATCTTTTTATGTAGCATTTCTTTTTTGCAAACACACTAAGATAAAGTGTCATTATGCATACTTGGGAACCCACACATTTTGTGTCTGATTGTACTCACACTATATTATAAAGTTCCATGGGGGGGTTTGTTGAACCTTTGTCAAGTGAGTTTTCCTTCCACGACATTAGCCTCATGTGTATCAGTGACTGCTCATCCTCGACATCATACTTTATTTGTGCTTGTATATTCTTCATCATGCAGTTATTCTTGGCATCTCTCAGTGTATCTGTTAGACCTCTCCATGATTAACATTATGGGGGGTATTTCCTTGTTGATTCTATATGCTTCCTTGGTTCGATGGACTGAGATATATTTTTAGTTTTTTGTTCCTATATACTGGGCGAATGCAATGGATGGTACCTATGCATTTCAATGAGATGGATCATTTACCATATGGACACTCTTCTTTCGTTCCTATCTTGGAGGCTTCAGACTTGGTGTTTTTTGGCATCAATACCTTTGAGTTTCGATGTTTGCCTTATTTTCCATCCTGATTTGAGTAGTGTCATTTGAGGGCATTCATACAGATTACAATAGTTCTTTGACAGTGTTTTTATCTTCATGCTTCAAAGGTGTTCTACATGTTCTTCTTTTGATCATCTCTTCAGACTTTGGTGTTTTTGCCATCTGTAGCTTTGATTTCTGATGTTTGCCTTGTTTTCCATCCCGATTCAAGCAGTGTCATTTTAGGGCACTCATGCAGATTACAGTCTTCTCTACGTTATATTTGTTCCTATTTTCTGGGACTTTCCCTAGTTTGGAGGCTTCTTTAGTCCTTCACTAGGCTTCATCTCTTTTCGGAGAGGGGTTTTTCCCACTGTGTTTTCTCCTTTTCTCTTCTTTAAAGAGATTTTTTATACTTGGGTACCTGATCAGGCCTTGTTGTTGGGATCCATTTCCTGCTTTCAGTAGCTGTTTCTAGGTTTTTAGCTTCTCCCTAAGTTTATCTTAAGGGGGGGGTGTTAGAGTAAAAATGTATTTTCACTTATTAATTAAATCATTATTGATTTAATTATTAGGTCACATTTTCACTTATTAATTAAATCATTATTGATTTAATTATTAAGTCACCTTTTTATCTCTAGTTCACTTAAGCTAATCTTTAGGCATGCAATAACTAATTCTTTTATTAAATATTCATGCAACCTAGGTTTCTCCACCCTTCTTAGGGTTTTGATCTCCTTTATTAGGATTGATCACTTTGTAATTATCAATTCTTTTTTTATTTCCTCATTTCTCTCTATGAATGAATATTTTCATCTTTCAGATCTACGTGAGTTGTGTCTCCATTCTTTGCCTTTGTGATAGGTATTTTGTTGCAGGTGATCTTGGCTTATGAATTCTTTGAATTCTAATAGTAATTTGTTCAGTTAAATTGAACTTTGCAGATTTAACTATCTTATTAACTTATTCAATAATGTGAGCATCAGGTTTAATAATAAAAGGTGAATCATTATCTTGTCTTTCTTCTATATCCACCAAAGGCACATCACCACCCAATGCATCCATATTAGTAATGTGAGCATCAAATTTAATAAAAAAATGGTGAATCATTGACCAGTCTTTCCTCTATATCCACCAAAGGAATGTCACCACCCAATGCTTCCATCGTCACACTACAACCATGTAAAGGTTCTTCAAGAGAAGGAATAGGGGCAAAAGGAGTCATGCGTACAACAGGAAATAGAAAAGGGGTGGAAATTGTAGCATTAGTTGCAATCAAAGAATGAGGGGCATTTTTCCAAGGGTGTGCAGTAAAATCAAAGGAATGGATGCACCTTGCCGTGGAAAAACAACATGATCATGTGAAGGTGCAAGTTTAGGCACAGTGGAAGGATAGGAAGAATGAGAGGGTCCTGCAACAATGAACATGATGCACGTGGGGGGAGGAATAACCACGGATGGTTCAGGATGAAGTGGCGGATGGTGAGGAGGTAAAACGATGGAAAATGATTACAAAGAATAGGAAGAAACCATAGAAGAAGAAGCAACATGAATATCAAAATGGGAAGAGGGGCTATGGGGAGGGAAAGGAATCTGACAAGAGAAGAGATTTCCCTGCAAGGGAGCAGATGCCTTCACCCCATTGTCAAATTGATGATTATTCTTTATGGAATCAAATGCTCTCAGACTTTCTTTAGGAAACCTAGTGGGCAACTCTGTATCAATATTAATATTTGGCTTAGCCAAGAAAGCTAAATCTTTTATAATAGGTTGCCTCCAAGGGCCAAATGGAGAATCAAACTTACATGTAGAAGGCACTATAGATGTTTTTTATAATAATTTTTTTTTGTTTCCATTACATTTTTAGTCGTTCATCGATCATATCTAACAAAAGTACCAATTGAATTCCTAATCGCTTTCAAAACCCTAAAGTCATTGAACTCATAGGGTAGACCAGGAAGCGAGAAACAAACCAGAATAGCCTCAAATAGGGTATGACCTACTTGATAAAATGGTTTCTATTATGATGTCAAAATTACATATATCATTAATGTTAAAAAAGGGCTTTATCAATGCCTGTGATTTTGCATTCTCATAATAAAAAATTATAAAAAATGTATCAGATGATAAAACCTGAAAGTACATTAATCTAAAAAAAAGATTTTTAATCAACTTCTAGAATTTAGACAAATTTATTGGCTTACCCCAAACTTTCATGATAATTCCTCTAGAATTTGAATCAAAACCATGCCACAAATCAAGAACATCGTCAATAATAATGTGGGGAATCTGAACCCATACCTTTTTTGCCCTACAAATGTTATGATTACTCAAATTTGGTAGAGGTGTACCATCATTAGAATTAGTAGATGATAGACTTGAGGTGATGATTTCCAAATTCCCTTCATCATTACTATTTACAATAGCCTCCTTTTTCCCATCATGATTTTTCAAACCTGAATGACCATTATTAGCAGATACAAAACGACCATCATTAGGAATATTAGATGCCTCAACATCACGTGCCCCCTGAAATTTATCTGCAGAGGTAGAGGTAACTTTAATCATATTCGAAGGTGAAGGTTTATCCAAACCCTGGGCATTAAACTTAAAGCCTTTGTGAACTTCCCACCCCAACCACGGGCAAAAGCATCAGTGTGGCTAAGGTGAAACCCTAGTTTAGAAAACTTAGAACTCCTGCGTTGATAGCCCATACCCGTCATTAGGAAGAACTAGTCCACCATTGAAACCCCAGTATTGTAAATAAAAACCCATTTTCCATCTCTAAATACCCATTGAGGATCCATCTGTGCTTGCCTTCAGACATCTTGAGAAAAAATATTGAACCCTCTAAAATATTTAGATTTGGGTGGCTGCTGAAGTGCTAAATCCCTCCATTGCCCATCCCGAAAAACCCATTGGGGCCGATAGAAAGCCTCCTCGGCAGCAAGAGCCTCCATTTTATCAAAGTCCAAATCATCAAAGGGAAGATCTCCCCAGCGAATTTTCCTTGCCTACGCCATTTTTTTCATGAATTATCACATCCAATTTATTGCCTCAAAAAAATTTAAGCTAGGGATGTACTCCCTAGGCGGAATGCAAATGCCCCACTCCACATCCCATAGGTAAATGAAGATACAAGATCTTCGGGGCTTCTCAATTGTTATGATAATTAAAAAATATTTTTATTTATAAAAGATATAATTTTTTTAAATTAAAAAAAAAGAAAATAAAAAATTGTAAAATATGATTTGCAATATTAATTATATTATCAATATGAATTTTGAAAATACCATGTCTCTCAAATATTAAGATTTCATCTAATCTACCCATATTAAATTTGTTAAAAGTTTCTATTTTTTTCATTTTTAAAGGTCAATAATCTTTTGTTGTCAATAATGAATCTTTCCTTAATTTTACTATGTTAAATGTGAGTTGTTGTGGTGCTTACTTATCCTTTCTCATTTTCTTTATGCATTTCTTTCTTCACCTTTTAGTTTTATCTTTCTTTAACAAATTACAATTCAAAATTCTATTTTTCATGGTACTCTAGTTTATTTCATATAGATAACTCTTATATCAAACAAGCATTTTCTTACATTTACATTTACATTGATGTAAGCTTGAGTTGGCCTAGTGGTGAAGAACTTGTACTCTTGAAAGGGAGGTCACAAGTTCAAATCCCACTGGGGGGTAGGGTATATACGCCTCGTTTGTAGCATAATGATTGCCTCCCGCAAGGAGTACAGGGTAGTCCCATATTGCTGTCACCATATGTAGACCCAAAAACATATGGCTGGTATAGTGGACTATAAAAGGACCTTTCCTTTCCTTTCCTTCTACTTTTTCTCTTTTTCTTTTTCCTTTTTTTTAGGAGGGATTTTAAATTCTTAATTCTTATTTATATATTTTGTTTTGTAATATTTAAAAATTCATAAATTTTGAGTAAAAAGTAGATCTCTTACAAATAAGTTTAAACAATTCTTCATGTTGTTGGGGTACTCTCCCCAAAAAATTGATATACAATTATAAAAATGTGAAATATAATTGTATCATTCCATTTAGTAGCAATCATTAAACAAATTATTCAAATCAATCAAAACTTGTTTAAATTATTATAAGTATTTCATACATGAACATTTCAAAATATTTAAATAACATAAAATATGAGAAACACACTCTTTTCAATAATGAATTGTCTTATAAACACACAGATAATATCAGTCCATTTATATTTTGTGGTGCCCATGTTTTTGAAGTATAAATTTTTAAGACCAATTTTAAATAAATTTGTGAAATAATAATATGGTCTAATGGTTCTTAATTTTTTTGGTTAAACAAGAACAATTTCATATTATAAGTTGTAAAAATTATATGTAAATATCTATGGTCAATATAGCTAGTTACCACATACACTAGTTGGTACATTATTAGTAGCAATTTAAAAAGGATGTCTTGCTAGTTGTCACATATGTATAAACATATCTAAGCCAGTGTAGGAAACTTTAAGTCTCATACCCCCACTAAATCAAAACTTATAACTACACATGTGGGAATCCCATTTTCAAATAACCGATTCATTTGAGCCTTGTAAGTATATTTTTTAATTCAATAAAGACTTAATAAGATTTACACTAAGAACACAACTCCAAAGGTTCATCTCATATAACAATTTTATCTTCTATTGAAATTGTTTAAAGGCCTTTTACTAAGGATCTAGTATCAATGGTGTCCACATTGTTGTGTTAGAAGCCACACAAAACTAATATTTTTTGAAGTGACTCACAAGTGACAATTCTTTATGGTTTGATAGCTAAAATACCTTGCTATCTAATGATATGTAAGGTAGGTAAAAAAATGGTTGTATTAAAAATATTACAACACTTATTATACAAGGGTTAATGTTTTGAAGTTTTTTATACCTTTGCTAAGTCCAAAACCTCAGTTAATAGTAAAAGTAAATGAGATAATGGGTGACAATGAATTTTGATATAAATGGTGGTGATGATTTCCAATGTGTAGTGCGTTGAAAATGTACTTGGATTGTGCTACATGACAACGAATATCATTTGTTTGTTGTTAGGAGAATGATTGTTGTTGATGCTAGCTAAGAGCAACTAAAAAGACTATTACTTACAAAATGAGAAATTTTTTGATACTTTTTTTCTATCTTAAATTATGTGATCATTAGTTAGTTGAACAACAAACACAGATGGAGCGAGGCCGAAGAAGCAATCGTTAGAAAGGGCATTTAGCTAGGGTGAATAATGGTTGGTCATGGGTAGATCAGGACCATGATAGGCGAGGCACGGACAAGAAGTTTTTGGCATGGAGACCTCGCAGTAGGTTCTTTGGAAACAAAGCAGGTTGGGACGAAAGGTTGAGCTTTTCAAATAAAGAGGAAAGCTTTTAGAAGAATGAGGGTTCTCAGAGGTTGCAATAGGGGAAGAGCGTTGGCGAAGTGGGTCGTGGAACACCTCATGTGACCTCATGGGGGTTTCATGACATTGCACTCTAGCCCAAGACTCGACTACAAAACCATAGAAAAAAGTTATGGAGACCCAAAAATGCAGAAGTGGAACCACAACCCAAAAAGGTAGATACACAAAGTTTTTTCCAAAATCTTGCACACACATTTTATATCAATTTTATTCAATAAAAACATATATGTTTTTAATCTAAATATGTTTTTGATATTAAAGCAACAAAAACTAGGGTGTTGCCCCCTAGAAACAACGGTTCAAAGGGTGTACAATTAGCGGTTTAACAATAACATCACATTAATTAACTACTAATATAAAAAAAACATCAACATGTATTGATCATCCACACCATCAGAAAGGAATTAATGTCTTTGGGTCTACTACCTAGTATATCATCTATACTAAGTTAAAAGTTTGATTATAAGGTCACCTAGGGCCATCCCTGTAAACATAAAAAACACTTAGTAACAATATTAAAACTAAAAACTAAAAACGCACAAACAATTTTCCTAGTATGCCCATAACGGTAGCTAGCACAAACAAAAATAAACAGAACAAGGGACATAGTCCTTATTTAGCTCCCTTGTAGTGATATCTAACTTGATGGAGTGTAGCCAACCAATCCTCCGTGAGGAACTTGAAGAGTTCATTATAGTCTCCCTCGTCACTGTCATCCTCACCAAGAACCTTCTTCTGCAGCAGACAACTTAGGGATTTTGCTAAACTATACATAACCCTCATAATTTTTTTTGAAATGCTGCTGATTTTCCTTGCAAGCTCTGAAACTTTGACCTCGGTCTTTTCGAGTTGACTAGTTGTAGTAGCACATTTGTCATAGTTCCAAGATAGGAGGTCGCCATACATCCCGCTAGTACTGGGTTTGGTAGTAGTGATTTCATCCTCTGACATCATTTCATTTGTGAGGTCTATGGGACCCGTTTTAATGCTTTCAGACACATGAGAGGGGCTATTTGCAGACTCCGAGCTATCCTCTGTCTCCACATTCTTATCATTTTTAGTCTCTGCCTCTTTACGTTGTTGTTTTTTCTCTTCACTCCCACTATCTTCCTCCTCCTTAGACTCCGTATCTATATTTAAACTTTCCCCTTACCCATGGAACGAGTAGCAAGCCTAGTAGACTGCCTGGGGTAATGGTTTCCTCTATACTCTCAATGTCAGAGTCAATTTCTTGGATAGTAAACTTGGCTTTCTTAGAGACATTTCCTTTCTTCTTACTCTGGAGTTGAGCTTTCCGCGTAGTATTCTTTGACTCGTTTCAAGGGTGCCATGGTGAGACTTTAACTGAGGGTTTTTGATGCATTTCTTTTTGTTGGGCCCAGGTGTGTCTAAGAGGCTAGTAGAGGGAGGGATAGTAGACTTAGGGGGCCTTCTGCACAACAATAAACCTAGGTGGATATAGGCCCAAATGGAAGTGATAGAGCTGTAAAATGAGACCTTGGTGGAGGGGGATAGGTCATTTTCCATGGTTTTTAGCAGAGTCCATCACTTCCTTCACTGAATTTTCCAAGGAATGAAAGAGAAAAAAATGGAAATGAAATCACTATGATTATGAAAGTGATTAAGTAAGGACATATGGTAAAAACAATAAACCCTAAATCTTCCTTCCAGGATGAAGTACTTCATTATCATATAATAGACCTAGTACCAAGGCTCTAGAAGCTGCTCACACTCATAACTTCCATGGTATTTGACCGGATTAATCTAAATATATTATTAAACATCAAACAATACTTGTTTTTTTTAAATCTCAAAAGAAAGTATTATTACGAGGCACAAGTGAGGCAAACTAGTGGGTTGAGCATACCCTAGGGTACTTTTAATAGTATACGCAAAACGTTTTGCATGGCTCCACATCTTAACGACGACGTTTAATGGGACCAATTTATTAATGTTTTAATATTTCTATTTGAATTATATTGTGCGAGGAAAAATAAAAAGAATGATCCATGTTTAATCATCGTCATATCAGGGGCAGAAACGTGCGGTATACAATGATGTTATTCCTTGGTCCATGGCTTCTGCCGCCTTCTAGAACCTTCTACTATCTTCCTCCTCAATAGTCAAACACGTCACGTTTCGTAAACCAACTGTCCGCTCTGCCAAAAAAAAGCTATATTTACTCAGCAGCTTTCGCAAAAAAAAAAAAACAAGAAACGCATCACAATTCATTATCGTAATACAGCTTCTGAGTGTTTCGAGAGAGCAAAAATAGGCGATGGCTTCGAAACAGGGCCCAATTTTCGACCACAGTGATTCGTACGGAACAACCTGGGCTGACCAGTGGGATTACAGCGAAGATCGAACTCTCAAGGAACAAAATTCCAACACCAAGATGTCAGACAAGGTCAAATCTACAGCGTCTACTGGTTTCGACAAGGCTAAAATTGGAGCCAAAAAGATTAAGGAAGGATCTTGTACGGGCATCCGTTGGATTAAGGTGCAATATCAGAAGAGGGCCAAGAAATAAAGTATCAGGGGAACAAATTTTACACACTCTCTTACGCTGGTCCGTTCTTGCTTATTTGGCCTCATCAAAATTTCCTTCCACTTATAATTTCAATTCTTTTGATTTGTATTATCTGAGTATTGCTTTGTATACTGAATTGCTGGTATTTGTACTTTTTTGGGTCATGTGTTGAATATCAAATTTTGAGAATAAATGTTGAATATCAAAATTTGAGAATATCTCAAATAAGGTTGTGTTTTGAAGTAATCTGAAATAAGGTTGTATTTTGGGGTGAATATTACATTTGAGAATATTATATAATGGTTGGGATTTGGGGTGAATATCACATTTGAAGAATATTTAAAATTGGATTATATTTTAATAAATTTTGTTTTGAGGAATTTTTTTTTATAATCTTAAGGTGTCCTCACGACCCAACATCTTTTACCTTGTGCAAGCCGGGGCTTGTTTTGGGGAATATTACATTTTGGGCCTGTATGGATGATGGAATTGACCTGGAATTGGAAAAGCCCTATACCAATTCACCATTCCAAGTCAATTCCAGCAATCAGATTTGGGGTGAATATCACATTTGGAAAATATCTAAAATTAGATTATATTTTAATAGATTTTGTTTAATATTTAGAAAATGATGGTATGTTGTCTGATTATATTAGATAAATTTATTAAATGATATCTGTTATATATGTACAAGAGTTTCTAACAGTAACTTTGTAGTTTTGAAATTTTGCAGTTTTGGATCAATACAAATGCTAAAAAGAAATATAGAAAATAATACATAATAATAAGCAAACTAAAAATCAGAAAAGAAGTGTAATTAAAAATAAAGATAAAAATGACAATATATTTATAGAAGCTTCTAATTTTGAATTTATATATATTTTTAATACTGTAACCCACTATAGAAAATCAGAGACGCTGATACCCAATCAAAATGTTTTAATTGGAGAAATGTTTTAGAAGTCAACAATAGAGATTAGATTTGTTCACCGGTCTACAAGCCACGTCGAATCCCGATCCAGATTGAATCTAGCCGTCTCGAAAATGCTTCAACCAAATAATTTATTAATGGTTTTGGTGACTAATGCATGAAGGAATTTGTTTTAGTGGTGGTTTGGTAATCCAATTAGATACTTCTTATTGTTATCATATTGAGGCATGAATCTCATGCTTCACCCTTCCCCACTATTGTTGAAATCTTGCACAATTGTGCTTATTTTATTCTATGTTATAGAGGATATATTGATGTTTGAATGTATGTATATTTTTTCAATTATAATTATTATTGGTGTTTGTATTCTTTCATTTGGCTAAAGATGTTAAGTTTTATAATTTATAAATATTTAAAAGAAGTTTATAATCATAAGTACGATAAATGTTATGGAAATAGTTAAATTTTTTAAAATTGGATTAAGTAACTAATTTAATCATGAATATTCTTACTTAAAGTTTAGGATAATTATAGGATAGAAATCAATTTCAAATAATACAAGAATAATCTATTGTTTTAAAGAAAAGATTTACAGATCAACAAGTAAACAAAATGACTATACCATACCAAGTAGGATCAATATATAATAATGAAGCTCACTTGAACATAAAATCTTATCTTTATGAAGGTCAACTAATGAAACATAAGGAGTAGAAAGGAGTTGTTGACTGATGGTGTTACTCTTGGGTCAAACCCAACTCCTTCATATTTGTATGCCAACAATCACCTTGCACCCTTGAAAGGAACAAGTGTTGGAGTTCCTAGCCCAACAACATATACGACTTTAACTACGAGAGGTTCAATAACAATACAAAAGAAATCTAGTGTAGTAGAGGTGCTATAAAAAGACTAAAGCTAATATCTCCATATATGATATATTACAAAATTATCATTAGAACACACAAAGGGAAATGCTCAAATTACCACCACATAGGTCATGGCTCAAATGTTAATGCAGCAGAGGCCATGCCAACAATCTTCAAAGATAAGGAAAAAGTCCCACCCTTTCTATTGAGTTTAAGAATCTTCAAGAAGAACTTACACAATTTCTTAATAGAATTGATAGCCTCATGCAATGTGATGTTATACTCTATATTATATGCAAGAAGATTGAAATGACACCACGACCTGCCAATAGGGTGGCCACCCAACTTGAAAAAAAATGAAAGTGAATGTTGGTATAACTAAATAATCCTAATTACACTTTACTTAAGCTTATTTAGGATAATGCATTACATAGTAGTTTGTATTGTAGACACCTAGGAGTTTGCATCTTATTTTAGCACATGGTGTAAGAGAAATTCTAGTTTAGGTGGTGATAGTTCTTATCTCATTTCCACTTTATGTGTGAGATCCACCTTTAGTGCTCTTATCACATTATCATCCTCTTATTGGTGCACATTGTTGCACATACTTCATTGTATAATGGAGGATGATCCACCTTCAGTGGACATTCCATCTTGTGTGGTTGATAGGTTATCTCTTGCTTATCTCCTAGTTATCATGCATTGCTTATATATTCAGTCACCTCTGCCTTGTATTGAATGGTATTTATTGTATTATTGAATCTAATCAATTAAGGATCGTATCATTTGCCTATCTCTCTTGTTTTATTCTTTGAGCTTCTAGATCTTAGCATACTCTTTCATTGTATTAGGAAAATTCTTGCATGGTATCAATGCTTGATGCAAAATTCTTGCATGGTATCAATGCTTGATGCAAATTTTTTACATGGTAATGATTTTTTGATCTCAATTTTTCATGTGAGAGGTGTATCATTGATGTAATCATGAGATATGACACACATCCTATAGTAATACCTTTCACTGGGGGTAACTACGATTCATGGGCAAAAGACATCATTACATATTATAGATGGCTTTTAATCTCTTGCTTCACCTTTATGGACTCATTCCTAAGTCAAATTCCAAGTTGAAAAAATAGTCTGGTGTGAAAGGAATTTGGATATCATGACATTGATTTCTTATACAACTAGTTCGTGTCTGCACCATAATATCAAATCCAAGATTGAAAATAATGTTACTAGGTACCCTCACACATATTGGACCATTATTTAGGAGCATCTTAGAGATAAACATGTTCCTCCAATCCCAGATGATCCATTTGCATATTGTCTCATTCCACTTGATGATGTATATAACATTCCCTGTGATGATGGTACCTTGAAGTGGCTAGAAGATTAGCGAAACTTGAGAGTTTTGATGATCCAAAGACTCCACCTGTAGCTCCTACTTCTCCAGTTGAGATCACTTCTATTGTCACTCTGGATGATGCTTGTATTCCCACAACCATGGATTCTTGTGATTCAGTGCAAAAAAATATTACTTGTCTTCCGGATATAGTCCCATGGGATGATTTCTTGACATACATTATAGGTTTGTTTGTGGAGTCCTACATTGAAGATTTGGGAGACATCATTGATGAAATTCATCTTCTCTTTGATGAGGATGATCCTTCTTCAGTTGTTGTGAGGGAATACTCTAACCCTCATCTTCATTGCCCGCTTGATCCTATTTTTGAGTTTGACATGATTGTGGATCCTTTGATAAAAAATTTGGACGAGGTCTCTTTATCTTCAGAGAAGACATTTGAATATTTAGAGATTGGCATTCATGAGTCTCTTCCTTTACTTGATAGGTCACATTTCTTGGTTCAGGATGACCATGCTTATGTGTTGGAGAATCCTATTCAGTTTTCAGAGACACCATATATTTTGAGGTTTCTTCCTACATATTGGGGAGGCTTCACATCTACACCTTAGGTCTTTTTTCTTCCTAAGGGGAGTAACATTGTTCAGTTTTCATGGAGTAGTTTCTACATTTATTCTGGTGCATCTACCATTGGTGTACCTTATATGTACATTGAGGGGCAGCTACTTTGTCTCTCTTCCTACTTTCTATTTAGAGGAGACATCATCACCATAATTTATTTTGATTCCCCTTCCTAATTCCTATCCAGAATGGGAAGCCTTCTTGCATTTATACTTGGTTTATCTTCTTCCCAAGGGGAGAAATGTTGTTTGTAGGCATTGGTCTATGTTTTTCCTTCAATCACTCACCATTCTTGTAGGAGATTGTTCATTAAGGGGGGCGGGGGGGATATCATGTCTCCATTTTCCCTTCTTGTGGGGAAATACTTGATTGTATATACATGATGTATGTATTCCTAGGGGGTCTTGAGTCCTCCATCCATCCATGCATCATGCATCCTATTTTTTGCATCTGTCTTTTTGGGGGGTATTTTTGTCCCATGCATTTTTCTCATTTTCTCCTCTTTATGAGAGATTGCATTGCATTGCACTTGCATTAGCACATTATACATAGGTACCTAACATGGCCAAGTAGCCGAGATCCATCTTGTATTATCATCTAGCATTGTGAGTTTAAGTGTGTTCCCCTAAGTTTCAGTTAAGGCAGGTTTTGGTATAATTAAATAATTCTAATTAGACTTTACTTAAGCTTACTTAGGATAATTTATTACATAGTATTTTTCATTATAGACACCTAAGATTTTGCATCTTATTTTAGCTCATGGTGTAGTCCTAAATTCCACTTTAGGTGGTGATAGTTCTTATCTCATTTCTACTTTATGAGTGAGATCCACCTTTAGTTCTCTTACCACATTATCACCCTCTCATTAGTGCGCATTGTTGCATGTATACGTCATTGTACAATGGAGGATGATCCACCTTTGGTGGAAATGTGATTCCACCTTGTGTGGTTGATAGGTTATCTCTTGCATATCTCCTAGTTATCACACTTTGCCTATATATTTAGGCACTTCTACATTATATTCAATGAGTTTTATTGTATTATTAATCATTATTGAATCTAGTCAATTAAAGATTGTATCATTTTCCTATCTCTCTCTTGTTCTATTCTTTGAGCTTCTAGATCTTGGCATATTATTTTATTTCATTGCATTAGGAAAATTCTTGCATGTTATCAATGTTTAATGCAAAATTCTTACAGTGAAGATGGTTTCTATCCTAAAGAATGTTTAGATTTATAACCTTAAGGTGTCCTCGCGACCCAACATCCTTTATCTTGGGTACGAGATTCGAGCTGCAAGCCAGGGCTTGTTTTGGGGAATATTACATTTTGGGCCCGTATGGATGTTGGAATTGACCTGGAATTGGAAAACGGGAATTGGTTTCCCTTATCAAATTTGAATTCTCAATTCCAATTCCATGCCTCAATTCTAACTCTTGGTTCTGAGGTGGAATTATAGAATTCTCATTTTGAACCAAAATTAGAATTGCCCTATACCAATTCACCCATTCCAAGTCAATTCCATCAATCAGATTTGGGAGTGAATATCACATTTGGAGAATATCTAAAATTAGATTATATTTTAATAGATTTTGTTTAATATTTAGAGAATGATGGTATGTTTCCTGATTATATTAGATAAATTTATTAAATGATATCTGCTATATATGTACAAGAGTTTCTAGCAGTAACTTTGTAGTTTTGGAATTGAGGAAAGATTCAATACAAATGTTAAAAAGAAATATAGAAAATAATACATAATAATAAGCAAACTAAAAATCAGAAAAGAAGTGTAATAAAAAATAAAGATAAATGACCATATATTTATAGAAACTTCCAATTTTAAATTTATATATATTTTTAATATTGTAACCGACTATAGAAAGTCAGAGATGCTGATACGTAATGAAAATGTTTTAATTGGAGAAATGTTTTAAAAGTCAACAATAGAGATTTAATTTGTTCACCGGCCTACAACCCACGTCGAATCCCAGTCCAGATTGAATCTAGCCATTTCGAAAATGCTTCAACCAAATAATTTATTAATGATTTTGCTGACTAATGCATGAAGGAATTTGTTTTTGTGGTTTGTTAATCCACTTAGGCCCCGTTTGTTTCTAGGTATTGACAAGGTATTGGCATACCGGCATGCTGGTATTGTCGAATTCAGTGTTTGGTTCCAAAATGAAAAATAGGAATAGGGTTATGCAAATTCTAATGTTGGGCCTTTTTGAGCATTCCACGATTCCCCCTCAGGACCTGGAATTGGAATTGAGAGTATTATTTTGTGAAGGAAAATTCAATCCCATTTTTGTGTTAATATTATATTGCTATCAGGATGTATATATACACATGTGTATATATATACATGTGTATATATACATGTGTGTATATATATGTATATATACATATATGTATATATACATATGAGTGTATATACACACATGTACATATATAGTATAGATACATGTATGTATATATACATGAGTGTATACACACATGTATATACACACATGTGTATATGTGTGTGTATGTGTGTATATATACACACATGTGTGTGTATATACCCTTGTGTGTATATATACATACATATATATATATAGTATATATACATGTATGTATATATACACACATGTGTATATACATATTCATATATATATACACACATGTGTGTATATGTGTGTGTATACACACATGTGTGTATGTGTGTGTATATATACACATATGTGTATACATGTGTATATACATACATATATGTGTATACATACATGTATGTGTATATATATATGTGTGTGTGTATATATGTGTATGTATATACACATGTGTATATATACACACATCTATACACACATGTGTATATATATACACATGTGTGTGCATGTATATATACACACATGTGCGTATATGTGTGTATATATACACATGTGTGTGTATACACATATGTGTGTGTGTATATGTGTATGTGTGTATATGTGTGTGTATATATGTGTATGTGTACAAAAACAAAATTCCAATTCCAATTCTAGTTGTGTGGAACCAAACGCAGAATTTGCATCTTCTCAGTCATCTTCTAGGTGAACCAAACAGGACAAGCCTATATTCTAGAATTCATTTTGAGAATAACACAAACCCGGAATGGATTCAATTCCAGAATTGGCAATTCCAGATGCACAAATTCCGCCAACCAAACGGGCCCTTAGATACTTCTTATTGTTATCATGTTGAGGCATGAATCTCATGCTTGACCCTTCCCCACTATTGTTGAAATCTTGCACAATTGTGCTTATTTTATTCTATGTTATAGAGGATATATTGATGTTTGAATGTATGTATATTTTTATATTATAATTAATATTGTTGTTTGTATTTTTTTTTAAAATTTGGGTAAAGATGTTAAGTTTTATAATTTATGAATATTTAAAAGAAGTTTACAATCATTAGTACGATAAATGTTATAGAAATAGTTAATTTTTTTAAAAATTGGATTAAGTAACTAATTTAATCACGAACATTCCTACTTAAAGTTTAGGATAATTACAGGATAGAACTCAGTTTCAAATAATACAAGAATAATCTATTGTTTAAAAAAAAAGATTAACAAATCAACAAGCAAACAAAATGACTATACCATACCAAGTAGGATCAATTTATAATTATAAAGGTCACCTGAACATAAAATATTATCTTTGTGAAGGTCAACTAATGAAACATAAGGAGTAGAAAGGAGGTGTTGACTGATGGTATTACTCTTGGGTCAAACCCAACTCCTTCATATTTGTATGCCAACAATCACCCTGCACCCTTGAAAGGAACAAGTGTTGGAGTTCCTAGCCCAATGACATATACAACTTCAACTACGAGAGGTTCAATAACAATACAAAAGAAATCTAGTGCAGTGGAGGAGCTATAAAAAGACTAAAGTTGATATCTCCATATATGATATATTACAAAATTATCATTAGAACACACAAAGGGAAATGCTCAAATTACCACCACATAGGTCATGGCTCGAATGTTAATGCAGCAGATTGGTCATCCAACTTGAAAAAAATTGAAAGTGAATGTTGGTGTAACTAAATAATCCTAATTACACTTAAGCTTATTTAGGATAATGCATTACATAGTAGTTTGCATTGTAGACACCTAGGAGTTTGCATCTTATTTTAGCACATTGTGTAAGAGAAATTCTAGTTTAGGTGGTGATAGTTCTGATCTCATTTCCACTTTATGTCTGAGATCCACTTTCAGTGCTCTTATCACATTATCATCCTCTTATTGGTGTACATTGTTGCACATACTTCATTGTATAATGGAGGATGATCCACCTTCAGTGGACATGTGATTTCATCTTGTGTGGTTGATAGGTTATCTCTTACTTATCTCCTAGTTATCATGCATTGCTTATATATTCAGTCACCTCTGCCTTGTATTGAATGGTCTTTATTGTATTATTAAATCCAATCAATTAAGGATCGTATCATTTTCCTATCTCTCTTGTTTTATTCTTTGATCTTCTAGATCTTAGCATATTCTTTCATTATATTAGGAAAATTCTTGCATGGTATCAATGCTTGATGCAAAATTCTTGCATGGTATCAATTGATGCAAAAATTTTAAATGGTAATGATTTTCTAATCTCAATTTTTCATGTGAGAAGTGTATCATTGGTGTAATCACGAGATATGACACACATCTTATAGTAATACCTTTCACTGGGGATAACTACAAGTCATGGGCAAAAGACATCATGACATATTATAGATGGATTTTAATCTCTTGCCTCCCCTTTATGGACTCATTCCTAAGTCAAATTCCAAGTTGAAAAAAATTGTTTGGTGTGAAAGGAATTTGGATATCATGGCATTGATCTCTTATACAACTAGTTCGTGTCTGCACCATAATATCAAATCCAAGATTGAAGATAATGATACTAGGTGCCCTCACACATATTGGACCATTATTTGGGAGCATCTTAGAGATAAACATGTTCCTCCAATCCCAGATGATCCATTTGCAGATTGTCTCATTCCACTTGATGATGTAGATAACATTCCCTTTGATGATGGTACCTTGAAGTGGCTAGAAGATTAGCGGAACTTGAGAGTTTTGATGATCCAAAGATTCCACATGTAGCTCCTACTTCTCCAGTTGAGATCACTTCTATTGTTTCTCTTGATGATGCATGTATTCCCAAAACCATGGATTCTTGTGATTTAGTGCAACAAAATATTACTTGTCGTCCAGATACAGTCCCATGGGATGAATTCTTGACATACATTATAGGTTTGTTTGTGGAGTCCTACATTCAAGATTTGGGAGACATCATTGATGAATTTTATCTTCTCTTTGATGATGATGATCCTTCTTCAGTTGTTGTGAGGGAACACTCTGATCCTCATATTCATTCCCCACTTGATCCTACTTTCGAGTTTGACATGATTGTGGATCCTTTGATAAAATTGTTGGAGATTTGCTTCTATGCAAATAATTGATTGTATGTTTGTCATTGATGACAACATATAATATACAACACTGTTCTATATGCAATTATTAGTACAAATGTTTTGGAGCTATGCGTGTTCATTTCCATGGTTTATACATGTTCTAGATGCTATGTGCATTCACGCCAAGTCAGATATGAAGTTTCAGTTGAGTTATGCTAATTAGTTATGACAGTTACAGAGACTGAAGACTATTTGTGAAGAGCCAACATAATTACATTATTTCTTGAGTTGTGCTTATCTTTGGGATATGTGTGTTTGTATTCATGTTTAGTTATGAGTGAAAGATAATTATCTAAAGGCGCCAAACATGTTATATCAGAATCGTGAAGTTGGAGTTAATTTGGTGGAGTCGACTTTGTGAAGCGTTGCGTCTATTCAGTCTGAGTTGCGTGTTTCCAATCAGGTTGCATGGTTGATGTGGCTGAATAAAGAAGTATTGAAGGGACTCCTAGAGCCAATGAAGATCACATCCCTTGGATAAGACACTTATAGTAGTTCATTTGATGAACACCAAGTGTGAATGAGAAGAATAAAGACAGAAAAAGTACAGAACAGAATGTCCATTGTTTTGGATAGTAGAGAAATTTCATTCATCAAGAAAATATCTATGTGAAGAAGAAGTGGAAGTATACAATACACTGGTGAAGGCATTATATTTTTCCATTAGTATGCTTAGAGAAAAAACATGATCTGCACCATCAGTTTACTCTACACCGACAGATAGGGCACAACACTATCCAACACCAAGGTTACCCGACAAACACTATTAAGTGTTACCCGATGACAAAAAGGTAAATGATACCTGACGAGTAACAATAGTGCTACCCGACAGTATAGAAAAGAGAGGCTACCAACAGATACAGGGAACCCAATGAATAGTTTAGTCAAGGAACGCTGACAGACTGCAAGTTTAAACTGACGACCAAGAACCGACAGTCAGTTACATTCCGCAAAAAGTGGATCTGACTTTCCACATCAGATAAATCACTGAAGTTGTATTTATAACTTCTTGATTTTCTTTTAAATCCATTATGTGTGGAGGAAGCAATGTAATTGTTATTGTTTTAATTAGTTTTACTATTTTAAAACATGCAAACTAAAGATCAAGGTCAAGTTGTAAACCTTGGATCTGAGAGTTAACATTGTAAAACATGAATTCCAAGATAGGTCAAATACTTGTATAAATAGGTGCTCAATCCATTGAGAATAGTAGTTGTTCAATGAAGATAGTAGCCACAAAGAGAAACTAAATACTAGATAGAGAATTCATGCAGATGAACACAAACAGAATCTAATCAGTTTTCAAGAACATAACAGAGGCTACCAATAAGCAGAGAAAAGGTATTCATCAATCACTTAAGGTGATATTATTTTGAAAAGGATTTAATGTTTCTGTAAATCAGCAATAGTAGATTGCATACAGTCAGGTCAACATTTGTACTAATTCTAACAATTGTAGTACACTAATGAAACCCTTTCAAGAAAGGTGGGCTTAACCGTCCTATTGTAAATCTCATAACTGAGTGCACACTTAAATCAGTGTTGCAAAAGCTCTTAATAGAGTAGATCTTAACAGGTCTCCACCTTAATACTCTTAACATGGTAGATCATCAGAAGTGATCGAATTGTAAGCCTTAACAGGCTCCCTTCCATTATGCAGATAGTGAAGTTTTGTGGGTGCCATCCCCATTGTAGTTTTTACTTCCTAACAGGAGTTTTTTGCGATACCATATCTTGTGTTATGTGTTTGTCAATTTCATGAATGTTTCTATGAATGATTGAAAAATATTAAAGATTGTGAACAAACATTAGATGCATAAGAAAGAATAACAATAATGGTTGGTAAATCTGAATTGAATGATTACTAATGATGAATTTTGTAAGGTGCTAAAAGTTTTAGAGGTACTGATTCACCCCTCCCCTCTTAGTACTACTTCCCATTAATTCCAATAATTGGTATCAGAGCTGAGTATCTTCTTGAAAAGCTTAAAGGCTTAAGAGAAAA
>MU226971.1:2120287-2135348 GCA_018584345.1 Thuja plicata | reverse complement strand
CTTATGAATGCAAGAGCAAGATAGAAAAGCCAAAGAAGGAAACCTACATGGACAAATATTGTCCTACATGCAAGATGAATGGGCACACATCTGAAGAATGCTGGAAAAAGAAAAGGCAAGCATGGAAACCAAAAGGTAAAGAAGTTCCTTATCAACCAAAGAGAATCGGTAATCAATATGTATGGGATTACAACAGTTGGACAAACTGCACAGCATGTGGTAGATATTGTCACATTGCTGCAAACTGCATGAGAGCATGGACCAAAAGGTCTAGAGGCTGGTCAAACCCCAGAATGGCATGCTTACACTGTCATAAAGTTGGTCACATCAAGAAAGATTGCAAAGACAGATTGACAGAAACAAGCACATATCCCAATGGTAACACCATTGAAGATATACAGAGGGCGAGAGACAAAATGTGGATAAAAGCTTCAAGAAATAATGAAGCAGGACCAAGCAATGCAAATAGTGACATCCCATCCAATGGATCCAGTGACACCACCAAACTCACTTGAGCTGAACAAGTAAGTATGGAACTGCACTATACCAAGTTATATTTTGCATCAGTTCCATTATATAAATTGATAGATAGTCAAAATCTGCATGAACCAAAGATGCATACTAATTTACTTGTTACTAATCTAAGAATGCAACACCATCGGTAAACACTTACTAAAAATCATCGGTGAACACAATAATGAGTTGTTTATGTAGGATTTGACAAATGCAAATCCAAAGAACCCGAATACACCTGCATGCAAATGACTTGTTACAAAGGAGAAGCACGAGAATGAAAAGGCAGAACTTAGAGATGCTCGAAAAAGGAGACAAAATATTGTTCACTAAGTTATGAAAAAAACATTACAAATTTTAGCCTATAAAGGTGAAAAAACCCTAAACAGAAAGACTAGGTTGCACAATATAATTAATATAAAATATTAATTATATGCACCTAAGAGACAGCTTAAGTGAAAAAAGAGTAAATAAACTAACTAATTACTCTAACACCCCCCCTTAAGCGAAGCTCAGGAGGTAAGCTAACCTAGCACAGCTATGAAAGCAGGAAAAGTGGGTCCTGGCAACAAGGCCTGATCAGGTACCCAATACAAGGAAATCTCTATAAATCAGAGAAAAAGGAGAAAACCCAGTGGGAAAAACTCCTCTCCAAAAAGAGATATAAAAGCAAGCAAAAGACAAAGAATGACTTCAAGAGACTCTCTCAAAGCCATGAGTACAATGTGTGCTGCCAACCCCCCTGTGAGAGAGGGTCGAGGCTCCAAAGCCCCCCCAGAATGAAAGAACCCCTGGATCAATGAACAAACCAGTGTGACTCCAATGCAAGGGACTGAAAGACAGTGAGTAGTGAAGAGGTAATCTCGAAAGATGGGGTGTCACAGGAAGGCAGAGTTGATTCAAAAAGGAGTAGACACGAGGATCCTAAAATGGAATCCCCAATGCAAGTGGTATGACAGGTGCACTGACACTATCATGATAGAGGAGATGAGTGTCCTCTGTAGAATCCTCAACAACTACACCTGGTGGCTCGATGAATGGAGCTGGAGGGTCTGGCAGTGCTAAGGAAGAGTCTTGCTAAAGAGAAAAAACCTCAACAAGATGTGGTGTGGTAGTCACAGTAGTGGTCTCAAGAGCAACACAGAGGTTCAAGTGACCTAACTGCACCACATGATGCTCTTGCGGAAGAGGAGAGCTGAGCTCCGATAATGGAGATGGTGGAAAAAAATGTGTGAAGGTGTAGAGATGGGTGGAATGATCAACTATCCCTGTAGAAACAATGCCTCCTGTCGCACTATCCCTGATGAGGGCTGAATCTCCCACAAACTCAACTGTCTTCCCTGACCCACTGAGAATAATCTGATGAATCGAGAGAAGGTTTGCAGATAGAGATGGAACATACAATACATCATTGAATGTGCCATCCTGAATGCTTACATAACCTTTCCCACAGACTGTCATAACAATGTTATTCCCCATGAGAATGTGAGGAATAGGAGAAGTCGCAAGAGAAGAGAAGATCTCCGAAGAAGATGCCATATAGTGAGAAGCACTTGAATCTAGTATCCAAGGGACCTGTGAAGGGGATGCAGAAGAAGCTCGGAATGCATGACCCTTTCCAAGATCCCGTCCAGCTGAAGAAAATGTGGTAGAAGACTGAAAAGCAGACCCTTGTGAGTCAGAAGAGGATGGAGAGGAAACATTGCTCTTCTGAAGGAGAGCTTGCAAAGCCAAAATCTGTTTCTCATAGCCATCAAACTTCTTCTGATAACAAAGTGACTCATCATGAGTTCCCTTCTGACAATAGGAACATGAGGGTTTGTCAGTCTTTGATTTCTCCTTCTGACAAGTAGATGGTGGTGCATGTTTCTACTCTGGCTTCCGTGAAGGTAAGTGGGCAACCAAAGCATGGCTCATAGAGTCAGAAGAACTATCCAGTTGTTGAATCTTTGACTGCTCTCGAGTCAATCTATCACAGAAGGTCTCAAAGGAAGGCATAGTGTACCAAGGGCCCAAAGCATCCATAGTGGAATAGAAGGTGGAGGAGAATATTGAAAACTATTCGCGAAGCTTTGAGAGTATCAAAAAAATTCACTCATTATCTGACTTGGTCTTCCCACATCCCTGTAAGACTGACCGAAGAGAATTGAACTTCATCAAGAAGTCCTCAATGGAGGAAAAGCTATCAAGAGACAATGATGTCAACTCTGCATCAAGCTGAAGTGCCCTGAACTCATTAACTATGCCAAACAAATCTGCAAACTTGTTCCATATAGCCCGAGGAGTGTTCAAATTCTCCAGGTGAAACATGAGACTGTCAGAAACATTCAGTGCTAGTAAGCCCATGGCTTCATCCATTTTATTTCTGTGCTGAAGAGCCTCAAAAGGATGCTGCAGAATAGGTTGGTTCTCATCCAGACATAACCATAGGCCACGTGACATGAGTAGCCTAGTCATGTGTTCTTTCCAGGTGTGGTAATTATGCGGTGTCAGCTGGGCCACAGAGGGGTTCGACATTGAGAGAAGAAAAAAGACGGAAGTAGAAGGGTCATTTTCTAAAATTAAATGATAGAAAGAAAAAGCACCCCCCCACAATGTATGATTCTATCCCCCATACAACAAAGGAACAATGACTGAAAGTACGAAAAATGAGAAGAAAAAACATGGACGCCAGATGCAGAGAGAGAACGAAAATAGAAGCTTCTACTTCAACACCAAAAATAGGAGCTCAAATGATCAAACCAGTGATCAAGACTAGCATCACCACGTTTGTCTCAGAAACACCTTTCCAGTGATATTTCATTTTGCAAAAAAAAGACACTGTATGCTCAAGTTACGGCCAAAAAATCAAGTGCCCCTCCGAAAACAACTCTCTGGAAAAACACAGAGACGACAAAAAATTTGACGTTCAAATGACCGTCATAGCTGCCGAGGTAAAATTTGACTGCCGTCGGATGGGTCATCGAAAATTTTTTCCGGTCACCTAAAAATTGGAAAAAATGCCAAAAAATTTGAAGTTTTTGCCAGAAATTTTTTTCCCGTGGCTGACGGCAACACCGTACTGGCTGCATTGGTGGGCTGGTGGCAGACCGGTGGTGGCTGCCAGTGGCTAGCCGCTCCCAGGAAGTTCTTGAGCGGCAACACGGTGGTTGGTGGTGCTGCCGGTGGTGAAGGCTACTCTGCTGGAGACCGGGGGTCAGTGGGGTGCGCGGTGGCGGGAGGCTGGGCGCGGGCCGGGCCGGGGTGGCGCTGGGGTGGTGCGGTGGTGGCCGCCTTGGTTGCACGCCTATAGTGCTTCAGAATGCCCAAAAATGTCATTTTTAGGGCATTTTTTAATTTTTTTCTTGGGAAGCGTGCCGTACGGCCTAGGAGGCTAATTTTTTTTCCTAGAGGTCACTATGACCAAAAATGTCAAACTTTATATGTATTTTGACTCTCTCGGGCCTTTTGAGTGTGATAGTGGAGTCCATTTTGGCTCAAATAGCTCCAAAAAATAGTGCCTCCTTCAAAATGACAAAAAAACCCTAGAGAAGCTGTGGCTGTCATCTTCGAATCACGGCTTCAAAAAACCTTCAAACCTGGCAGCGACAGGGTGGCTCTGATACCATGTAGGATTTGACAAATGCAAATCCACAAAACCCAAATACACCTGCATGCAAATGACATGTTACAAAGGAGAAGCACGAGAATGAAAAGGTAGAACTTAGAGATGCTTGAAAAAGGAGACAAAATATTGTTCACTAAGTTATTAGAAAAATATTACAAAGTTTAGCCTATAAAGGTGAACAAACCCTAAATATAAAGACTAGGTTGTGCAATATAATTAATATAAAATATTAATTATATGCACCTAAGAGACAGCTTAAGTGAAAAAAGAGTAAAGAAACTAACTAATTACTCTAACAGTTTACGCTTACCAGAAATTGTCGGTCCACTAGTAAATATGGTAAACTACCAATGTAACCCGACGACCGTCGGTAAGAAAGCAAAGTTCAGAAGTGGTCGTGATAGAATACCGATATCTGTTGGTAAAATCAAGGTGGTTAACAACTGCCCCAAGCATCATATCTTCACTGATGATGATTGGAAACATCCTCCCAATGAAACCCGTCTTCACGTCCTGATGAGTTGTTGAGCATTTATTGCAAAGACTTAGGTCAAAAAGTCTATAAATAGTCGACGAGACTTCATTTTTCACCCGTGATTTGAAGAGAAAGTAGAGAGACATCAAAGTGATTAAAGAGAAGAGAGCAGAAGCGTCTACAGATTGATTCAGCACACAGAGAATAGATTCCTCATCACTATTGCGAATCGAAGTGAGTACCAAAGGCATCGAAAGATCTCTGTCATTGTTTTGTCAAGAAAGCCCTAATTTTGAGAAAACCCTAAGTACTTGAAAAACAATGGCAACCACATTGAGAACTGCTAAGTTGAAGAAGGAAAAGAAGAATGTGGTGAAACTAATCAAGAATAGCACATGTGTAGAACCTAAGTACAAAATCTATCCAAAAATTACATCGAAACCCAATGAAGCTAGCACATTTTCAAGAATTCTACCTAGGGTTTTGCTCATAGAAGACATTAGGTCTTATATTCACTGCAAGAGTGCAAAGATAGGTGATCTAGAAATGGATGAAGCTTTTAAGAAGCTATGTGATGCCGAAGGAAAACTGAAAGAAGAACACAAACACTTGGAGGTAAAAGGGTTAACCAATGCCCTACATTTCCTGAGGGAATTCAAGACAAAATGGATTAGGTTAGTCTTGAGCAGGATGCATAACAACAAACTATGGCTAGACTAACCCAAGCAAATAACAAAGGATGTTCTTCATGCTGTCACTGGTTATCTGATAACCAACAAGCCTAGGGCACACAAACATCCATCCATGAAGGAAGTTACAAAACTCACTAATGAAGGAGACAATAGAGGTCTCAAAGTAAACAGAATCACCGACGAAGAGTTAAAATTTGGTGCATGTGTTATTGGGTACAAAACTTTTTAGGCTAGCAAAATGAACAACATTTCTGCAATAGCAGTAAGCACAACTTACAAGATTGTAACAAAAGGAATTTAGATGGATCTATGTGAGATCCTATTGAAATAACTTGATGAAAATATGATCAAAATCAGGTCTGCAAAGAGCAACACATGTAAGTTTGGATCACTTATCATGTGTATATTTTTCTATTTTCAAGAATGCTTTCCTTCAGTAGGAAAAGTTGTATGGGACTCTACCAAACTGGTAACCCAACAGATTAGTGAACTGATTAAGTCACTAGGAGACAACTTTGAGTCTGTCATGTCTGCATACTTCCTTGAGTTCAAGGAAAAGATGATGGAAAGAACTAGGATTCCTGAACAACTAGTTGAAAAACACAAATATGAGATATGTTTCATGGCAGACACAGACTACACTCATATCAAACCGGTTGTACCAAGAATAGCTTGGTTAGCACCATTAGACTATGAGAATAATATTGATCTAGCTACAAGTGCAATTAAGGCACTGATCAATGAGCCCATTAATAAGAAACAACCAAGGTTTGGAATATATGAGGAGGCCAAATCTAAGATAAAACATGGCCTAGAAGTCAAGAAGACTATAAACAAGAAAGATAAAATGGTTAAGAATCTCAAGAAGATTCTATTGGTCTCAGAAGAGGAGCAGGATCAACAAGAGGAAACTGATGAACAGGGCACCATCGGTGAAGAACTAGAAGAAAAGAAATCAGATACAGAGACTACTGAATCTAATACACCTCCATCTCCACCTCCTGCAAAGAAGCAAATAACATGAAGTCAAATTTCTGCTACTGATACCACACCACTTAAGAAAGGTCAAGTAAGGACCTATATGAGGAAGCAGCTAGCAAAAAGAACAAAACAACAACCTGTCAAAACCACACCAACAAAGAAAAGATAAAGGTTTGTTAGGAAAAAGGTTGACTTGGATGACACCAAAGATGATGAGCCAGATGTAGTAAAGAAAATTTTTAGAAATCAAACGGTAGATGAAGCTTCCAAATCAATTGCTACTCATGGCACAATGACTGATAAAAAGATCAGGCAATGGGATACACTGAATCCAAAGGATCATAATAAAATACAAGAGGCAGTCATAAAATCAATGATTAAGAACAAGTATGCCCCTTATGAATTTTTAAATCCAATACCTGCAGAGCTAGGTAAAAGGGTATACCAACAACGGTCATATGCCCTGCAAACAGAAAGAGAAGCAAGAGAATGAGTTCTTGTGAGACTGATGCCTCTTGAATCCAAATTTGAAGAGATACAAGAAGTACTAAAGAAACACTCAAGTAAATTTGTAGCCAAAATAAGGGCTTACAAAGTACTAGAGAACAAGTTTATAGAACTGGATTCAATGACAGAAACCAAATGGAGACATCTCCTAGATCTACCGGCAGAGTCAACAAGTGTTGAGAAGCAATTACTTCTCAAAAATGCACCTCGCAGATAGGAGGAGATAGATAATGCAAGTCCTCATCATATTGCTCTGGACAATCAAGAAAGTGATGATGAGCCTATTAACTTAGATACAGGCATGGATGATAATATCCAAGATATCACTCACTATGATTTCGACAATGATCCAAAGAAGAAAGATGATGTAATATTTATCACACTTAAGGATCAACAAAGCCATCAAGTACTAAAGAAATTAGATGGTAAGATAGTTGACATTACTAATGAACAAGTGTAGGACACTTCAATCATGCACTCAAAAGTGCAAGACCCTGCATAAGCTATACAAAAAGATGAGGATGTCACTGCTGACAAGGCACTAACCGACAAGCAGGACACCAATACTGACAAAGCCCAAGTCACAACTCAAAGTAACATTCCTTTCCTAATGAAGGTAATAAACTTACTAGAGGGAAATGAGGGATCAAATGAAAAGGAAACAAGCACACCCAAAGACAAGGGTGATGAAGAAGCCAAAAGAACAACAAATACAACTGCAGAGCAAGCTACAACCAATGATAAAAAAGATACATCTACTGATCAGAATAAGGAAGAAACTCAAAAGGAAACAGGGGACAAGCCTTCAAAAAAAGGTGAAGAAGGAAAGAAGGATGAGATAGCATAGAAATCAGGAGCACATTGTACAGAAACACCCAAGGTTAATGAAGAGACATTTTCACATAACCGACAGGTGCAAACCAAGCAAAAAACACAAGATGCATCATAAAAAAAACCTTCCCTAAGCAATTCAGAGTGAACAAATGAACTAGCTATGGTAGTTCATATATCTGCATCCCCTCAAATATCAAAGAAGAAGAAAGGAAAGAATAAGAATCCAGTAACTCTGGATGAAATCATTGAGATTCCAGTCTATGATCCAAGGAAATTGGATCCAACAGGATTGGCAAAATATGCAAAGCTCTGTGAGAGAAAATCCATTGAGGACAAGTTGAAGAGAGTGGCAAAAGAGGCCAAGGTACTGGAAGTAGCAAGAAATATACTTCAACAAATTGTACTAGACATAGATATCGATCAACAAGCTCCAATTATTGATCAACTGGTGATACTCATAGATGCAATAAAATCTTAGAATACCAATGTTGAGAAGACAATGGAAGAGAGACTTAAACAAAAGTATGAATTCAAGCTCACAGAGAAGATAAGCTAGGAAGTTGCACTGAAAAAGGTCAAGCTATCTAAATTGGTAAGTACAATTGAGCCAATTTTATCAGAAGCTGTTACCTTAATCAAGAAATTGTGCACTTTAGATCAACTCACTAAGGAGCATACCGACAAGATAGCAAAAATAGATGTTGATCTTCACTCCAGTGCACAAAATCTAGCCAACACAGAAGAAGCACTCAAATTGCACAATCAAAAAATCATACAAGCTAGGAAACAGAGACAAGACATTTAGTTTAAAGAGATGAAGTATAGAGATGAGGTCAATGAGCTCCAAGTTAAGCTCTTACCGACACTTACACTCCTGCAACAAAATATGACACACGCAAATGCTCTAATTGCCACCCCTAAAATGTTTGTCGTAGACAAAATTTATGATATGCATGCAAGACTAGAGCTGCAACACATGGCACTAGAACAGTTGAGAGAACACTAGGAGAAACTAATGGAAGATATCAAAATTACCCATTCTAACATATTTGACACATTGTAAGTTACACATTTTTGTCACAATTTTGGCATATTATATGTTGTACATTTTTGTCACCAGTATCAAAGAAAAGGGGGAATTTGATATGTACATCACCTTAGTTAAAAGGAAGAAATTATATGTATAGTAAACAAAAAGGGGAAATAATGTACATAAAGAAATCAAATAGTATACATGTACATATTCATACACTATACCGATGCACACAGTAAGGGGGAGTCATATTATGACAAGGATATAAACATGGTGTAATAATTTCAGTATTATGCACATATCAGTTTTTTATACTAATGTCAAAGGGGGAGACTGAAGGAATTATATTTTTCCATTAGTATGCTTAGAGAAAAAACATGATCTACTCCATCGGTTTACTCTACACCGATAGACATGGCACAACACTATCCAACACCAAGGTTACCCGACAAACACTGTTAAGTGTTACCTGATGGCAAAAAGGTAAATGATACCCAACAAGTAACAACAGTGCTACCCGACAGTACAACAAAGAGAGGCTACCAATAGATACAGGGAACCCGATGAATAGTTCAGTCAAAGAATGCCGACAGACTTTAATTTTAAACTAATGACCAAGAATCGACAGTCAGTTACATTCTGCAAAAAGTGGATCTGACTTTCCACGTCAGATAAATCAATGAAGTTGTATTTATAACTTCTTGATTTTATTTTAAATCCATTATGTGCGGAGGAAGCAATGTAATTGTTATTGTTTTAATTAGTTTTACTATTTTAATATATGCAAACTAAAGATCAAGGTCAAGTTGTAAACCTTGGATCTGAGAGTTAACATTGTAAAATGTGAATTCCAAGATAGGTCAAATACTTGTATAAATAGGTGCTCAATCCATTTAGAATAGTAGTTATTAATGAAGATAGTAGCCACGAAGAGAAAATAAAGACCAGACAGAGAATTCATGCAGATGAACACAAACATAATCTAATCAATTTTCAAGAACATAACAGAGGCTACCGAAAAGCAGAGAAAAGGTATTCATCAATCACTTAAGGTGATATTATTTTGAAAAGGCTTTAATGGATCTATAAATCAGAAATAGTAGATTGCATACAGTCAGGTCAATATTTGTACTCATTCTAAAAAGTGTAGTACACTAATGAAATCCTTTCAAGAAAGGTGGGCTTAACCATCCTATTGTAAATCTCATAATTGAGTGCACACTTAAATTAGTGCTGCAAAAGCTCTTAACAAAGTAGATCTTAACAGGTCTCCACCTTAATTCTCTTAACAGGGTAGATCATCAGAAGTGATCAAATTGTAAGCCTTAACCGACTCCCTTCCATTATGCAGATAGTGAAGTTTTGTGGGTGCCATCCCCACCGTATTTTTTACTTCCTAACAGGAGTTTTCTGCGATACCATATCTTGTATTATGTGTTTGTCAATTTCATGAATGTTTCTATGAATGATTGAAAACTATTAAAGACTATGAACAAACATTAGATGCATAAGAAAGAATAACAGTAATGGTTGGTAAATTTGAATTGAATGATTACTAATGATGAATTGTGTAAGGTGCTAAAAGTTTTAGAGGTACTGATTCACCCTGTAATGTCTAAATTTGGCTCATGAAGGATTTCTTAAGTAAGATTTGCCTAACAAGATAAGAAAGAGATCCTAAGGCCAATTTTAGTTTCTTACACTTAATTATTATGATAAAAGGATGGAAAGGAGTATGTACAGAATAGTGGGATGAGATACATACCTCATAATATAGCAGATCTGGAAAAACTCATTTTCTGAAGCCTGTATTGAGTTTCTGGAAAATCTGAAGTATGATCCAGAATTGGAACGCAGAGAAGAACAAAACCCATAAATCTTTTTTCATTCTAATGTCGTCTTATAAAAAAGGTCAACCTTGACCCACAAATGTCACCCCTAACTCGATAATGTCAACCCTGACCTGCACAGTGTCGACATAAAATCTGTTTGCGGATCTCAGAAGTTTGCTGAAAATGGTATCCTAATCTGGTCTTAAATCTGTTGTTCTGCACCTATAACTCCTGAAAATAGCACCTGCAAATATCTAAAAAGAGGGGTTTTGGGGTGGCTATATAGGGTTTTTCCTTATTCAAAGCCCCATTTTGGTGATCTCCACCTCCACAAATAGCCGAATATAGAATGTATGGTGTGTGTGTATTTCTCTTTTGAAAATAGTCTTTAAACATGCAATATCAAGATCTAATCTTCTAGATTAACAATCCTAAAATAACATGGAAATGAGAAAGCAATGCATAGATTTGAATATGAAAAAGAAAGCATACCAAGCCCCCAAGGCTAAAGTATTCCTATCAACTCACAATCCATAATTGCTACCCCATGATAATGTCCTTTGAAATACTTGAATGTTGAAAGTAGTAGATCTAAAGAGAGAGCCTTCTTGCTTCAATGAGGATCCACCATAACTTGTCCTCAAAATGTTTGATTGAAGATGATGATATGTCCTCCTAGCTTTTCCTTCTATATTATCCTATTGCTTGTTTGCATCATCATTTCATCATGTCATCTCCCAATTTCATTTTCATGATCAAATGAAGGCAAAAGAGAGTGTTTATATAGAGATCTCAACATAGGTCTCTTAGGGAAATGCAAGGGATCCTAATTAAAGTTCTACCTCAAATAATGGTCCAATCACAATCACCAACCAAGGAGGGAATATAATAATTCAAATATCAGAGAAAACACTTCCGCATCTAAATGCGAGGACCTATTTTAAGTTCTAGACCCCGATTAGCTCCAGATTTGAAAGCGGGGACCAACACCTAACAGAGGTCTATGTCGACCTCACCCTTGGCCTAGGTCAAGGTCAAATTCAACCCTAACATAGGTCAGGGTTGACCTCAACCCTGATCTGAGGTTTCAGGCAGGTCACCAGAAAGTTGCTGAGAGGTTCCCAGGTCAGCCAGGGACCTAGGAAGGTGGGGGAATGTGCCAGAATGTTAAGAAGGCCTAGAGGCCTAGAGAGAGAGTAGGATGAGGCCCAGGAGGACCAATACATAGGTCCTACCTTGAGATAAGAGCTATGGAGAGGGAAATCTAGGAGGATCCACAAGATCCTAACCCTAATTTCACCTATATGTGTATAATCAAGCACATATGCAAATCCAATATGCAAACATACTAAATGAGGGTGCTAAACCTATCAAAATGGAAGTGCTTCCATTTTAAGATGATACATTTAGCCCCCACTTTAGCTTATATATGATACTACATGAATATGCAAGTTAAAGTAAGAAAACATCATAAAGTATAAAAAGGATATAGCCAAGTCCTCAATGCAAAGATCATGAAAGAAACCGTTAGTATCCGCAACCTACAACACAGGAGGTTAGTGAAAATCCAAAGAGAGCCTAAGTCTTACTATGATGATCTTGAGAAGTATATAGAGCCCCTTATTCTCTCCTGATTTGGCTTACTAATTCATGGAAGGTGAAATAGGGTGATAAGGTGATTTCTATATACTGAATATGCAATTTATTGAAAAATTCCTTTCCTAAAGTAGTTAGAAGGGTCCTAAACCTTCCTTAACTAATTTAAGAGATTAGGTATCTAAATCATGATTCTAACACCTCTGACGACACTGAAAATGGAGCTACCAAACTCAAGTTATGATGAAAAGAATAGATGTCTATCTAAATGCATATAAAGGGAAAATTTGAATTTAACCTAAATAATTTCAAACAAAACCCTAGTAAAACCCTAATTTACTGCCTATAAATAAGAGGAAGAGACACTTACCACCTCATTCTTACCATTTGCAGAGTTTGGGAAAGGAGATAGGATGCCGAAGAGAGGAATTCTGAGCGAGCCGCATGGAGGTTCTTAGGGAGCGCTTGACCATCAGACAACCACTGCCCGAGGTAAGTTTCTGTTTCTAATGCCTGTGATTGAAAATTTCATGTTTTTACAGGGAAGGTTGACCCTGACCCAATAAGGTCAACCCTGACCCAGTAAGGTCAACCTTGACCAATTAAGGTCAAACTAGACTGGGAAGGTTCTGTCCTTCTTGGGGGGAAGGTCGACCCTAACCCACTAAGGTCACCCTTGACCCAATAAGGTCGACCTTGATCCATAAAGGTCAACCTTGACCCAAAAAGGTCAACCTTGACTAGGTTAGGTGGGTATAGAAGATGTTTGATGTAGAAGTACTGATATGATTCATGTTTGTGCTTGCAGGATCACGTCCGTCTTCGAGAGCATCCCTTCAGAGGGTTACTACTATTTGTTAGAGGGAGTGTCACTGAGCTACAATAGGAGGAGATACAGTTATTGAGAGACATGGGATTTTACTGGGTAGCAATCTTACCATAGCTGAGGTTCCATTGATCCATGATATCAGCCTTGATAGAGAGATGGGATGAGGATACATGTTCCTTCCATCTTCCGTCAGGAGAGATCACAATCACACTGGAGGATGTGTATAGGATCCTACAACTTCCAGTCTGAGGTGAGCCTGTCAGACCGAGAGTACCATGGGGTCCCCCTAAGGTTTTTGCAGATATGGAGAATTGTTTGGGATGGGTACCACAGATGAGGACCCGATCAGATTAGATATCTTTGGCAGCCATACTAGCAGGTTTGACACCTTTGGTATGGAGAGTGATGCTATGTATACTTGCTTTGGTTGTAGTGCCCAACACAAAGGGTACAATATTTTTAGCACCATTCACCCATCTCGTACGCAGGATGGAGAGTGATAGGGTCACTATCTCATAGGGCCGTAGCATGTTGGCTCATCTTTATCATGAGTTGAGTCAGTTAGTGAGATACCAGTGGGAGAGTCTTACGGTGTGCACCTTGCTACAGGTTTGGATGTTTGAGCATTACACATGTACATGACCACAGGGTACTCCTGTGATGATAGATGCGAGCACACCGAGAGCCTTTGCATATCCGCTAGCAGATGTCTGGCAGCACGGAGATATCCTCTTTTGGAGGGTATTCTTTGACCGTATACCGGGTATAGATGTGATATGGAGACCTTATTATGAGATGATAGAGTGGCCAGATACCCGACATCAGTTGAGACACTCATAGTAGTGTAAGCTGCTAGAAGGTCCTACCAATCATGTCGTGATGCCATACTACTATGTTAGGGTGATGAGACAATTTGGTTTGATACAGGGGGTCCCTCGGACAGTACCTTGGTATGCATATCCGATGAGATACTATCAGAGACCCGGTGCCATACGTCGACTGACAGTAGCTGATATTGTGGATAGTGAGATAGATGAGACCAAGGATATAGAGGTAGCCGCTAAGATATCCTATGCTGGTGTTAGCAGAGAGTATATCATATACTGGATTTTATAGGGGACCCATCCTATCTTCCCTGATGACTACCCCATAGGTGATCTAGGTCCTTCAGAGAGGAACCTCCGAGGAGATGACATACCAGTAGGAGAGGAGGAGGATCAGAGAGATGAGGAGGAGCCTCTTGTCGAGGGAGATCATATGGAGGAGGAGAGAGCAGAGGAGAGAGTAGAGGAGATGCCCCTAGGCTACAGTACAGGGACCAGTGATGAGGTAGTCTATGTTTCTCCCTTGAGATCACAGTGACCTCCTCGAGCTCACACAGTGACACCACCATCAAGGCCTAGATAGAGTGAGTGAGGAGAGAGTATTCACTCCATGCCCCCACCATCTAGATCCTTTAGTGATACCCAGGCAGGAGATCCAGGTATGATACGACTTTAGAATATTTTGAATAAAGATTTTGTTTAGAAGAAGAAATTAAATAAGTTTTTCATTGGAATTTTGCAGGGAGCATAGCGGAGTGGAGGAGTTTTGTATCTGAGGTTTTGAAGGATACATGTATATCCTACCAACTGCTAGCTAGCGAGAGAGAGTCCCTTGTAGGAAAAAGGGATCCCAGAAGACATGCATATATCTTCCTATGTGTACAGCGAGAGTTGAGGTTATGCAAGGAGAGAGAAGAGAAACTGATGGTTGACATGTAGAGAGACCAGGAGCGGATCTAGGAGATGAGCATATTGAAGAGTCACACATGGACTACCATTCTGAGATCCTCAACCTCACATCACAGATCTGAGAGAGCTGGTAGCCACCGTCCTTCAGAGCGTCGGGATAGAGATTGATAGATATGGCACTTGTGCCACATATGTACCAAACTTGAAGAAGTTTATTTATGAAGAAAAATTTGTTTTTGGAACAATTAGTTCTATGGTTGATTACTTTTTACTTTCATTAATACACAAAACTTAAAAAGAAGAGAAAAGAAAAATATGTATGAATGCATTCTAAGTTACATAACTTATAAAATAATTATTCTATAAGGAACACATACATACATAAAGAAAGAAATGATGAATTAGGGATAATAATGTTTGAGATGCATG
>MU226971.1:2087590-2098659 GCA_018584345.1 Thuja plicata | reverse complement strand
GGTGTTAGAGTAATCAGTTTACTCTTTTTCGGCTTATGCTTTCACTTAAGTGCATATAATTAATACTTCATATTAATTATATTGCGCATCCTAGCTTTTAGGTTTTAGGGTTTGTTCACCTTTATAAGGTCAAACTTTGTAATTCTCTTCATTAATTCAGATTATAATTTCGCTCTCTCTTTCTGAGCAACTTCTGAGTTCTTCAGCTTTTTCATTTCTTGCTTCTACTTTGTATCAAGATCTTGCATGCAGGTGTATTCGGGGTCTGTGGATTTGCATGTTTGCAATTCCTACACTTTCTATTTTGGCAGTTTTGGACATTCTTCTTGTAGAGATAAGGCTTATTTTTCCTTCTTTTGTTGTTCATTGTGAGTGTGTTATACTAAATGTAAAAATAGATGAGATGATATTGAATGAGCTAAAGAACTAGTTATGGAAACTAGCCTCAAGCATTCAATGCAAATATGAGGAGTAGGAATGAAACAAAATGCAAGATCCTAGTATTGAATGCAAAGAATAAGAACTATGAATGAGATGCAACTACTATGTAAAATGCAAACAACTACCAAACATGTTAGTCAAAATCTCTAATGAATGTAAATAGCTCTAAGCACAAAATAATATGATAACTCTAATGCAAAATGATGGGTTGATTTACTCTTAGCAAGGCTCCTATTTATAGGATTTTGGAGGTATTGGGTGAGGTGGATCTCATGTGGCATCCACATAGGTGCCACATGAAGGACACATAAGCCATGCAAGAGTTCCAGTTTTCTCACACGTGTGTGAGAAACTTGAGATGTGATGGGTCAATGTGTACTTCAAGTACACATGTAAGAGATCTTGTAAGAGGTGTCATAGACTTGGTCCAATAAGACATTTTTAGGAAGTGTAAGAAGTTGTCATCAAGGTTGTAAGAAACCTTGTTTAGGAATTTTTAGAAATCCTTGAAAAGGTGATTTTTGGAAATTTGCTCACACATATGTGAGCAAATAATTAGTACTAATGGGTGTGGGAATCCAAAAATTAGCCTAATTAACCTTATTTAATTAGCGAATAGGCTTATTTATTGAGAGTGATGTGGGTTGGGTAGGGTAGGATCGAGGTCTAGATTTAGGATTAATCCAAATTAGATTTAGACTAATCACAGCTTAGTAGAATATTAGAATGGGGAGGGATTAAATAAATTAAAATTTATTTAAAAGGGAGATTCAATGGAGGGAATGTGTTAAATACATATAGGGGAAAGGTATTTAAATTAAATTTAAATACCATAGAAGATGAACCTGATTTAATTAAATAAGTGGAAGAATATAACAAATATAATTAATTAATTAAAAAATACTATAATGTTACGAGATGATTTTAGGCATCTACAAGCACCTTGTGCACTTCTCTCATGTATAAAATTTTTTCTCTGATCTCTATCTTCTATTTCCAAACCCTAATCCATCGATCTTATAGGTCCACAACCAAAAATCAAATCTCCCAGTGTCGGTTAGAAAAAGTTCTAGGGAAATGTAATACGTGTTGACTAAGTCAGACAAATCCACAATTGAAATTCACTTTGAACCAAAATAAACATACACATATACCTATACATTTTGGCTCTATAATTTTAAATAATTTTTACCTTCCAAAAAAATTTACAACGTCGACATAAAGATTTTTCCACTATGTCACTTGTTCTGACTGTCAAACACAAAAACTGATATACAGATCCTCCTAACTTTCACACTCTGTATCACCGTACCTTCAATTTTTGGAACAAGCATATTAATACATCTAAAATGCTTCCATTATGTCTGTGAATAAATATGTTTCCCTGGAAAGGTACATCGAACCTAATACTGTACACTAGAAAACCACTCTATTCTTGATTTCCATACTTAGAGAAATTCTTATGCTGACTTCTGGTCTGATTTCCTATTGAAATGCACATGTGGAATTAGATTTTAGTTTCCATCAATGAAAACATAAAAGTATCTATGCAATTTCTCTCTCCAACGATCTCCCCCTTTTGCATTGATGACAACACTTAGTGAAAAATGACTAAGTGTCCAAAACTTAATATGAATAGACATAACTACTCCAAAAATATTCTATCATTACTTCCCTTGAACTAGATATGTACATTTGTGCACATTTTTCACTCTCCTACACTCCCCATTTGACATCAATGGAAAAGTCATGGATCCTTATGCCAAAAATTCATGCAAAACTTATGTGTGTGTGTGTAAAACATATTAACTTACATCATATTGAATATATCTGCACAAAGTTTTCAGTAACCTGAGATCATTTTCCAACCCTTTTTTGAGAATTCTCAACACTGATATGTGGCTATTGAATAAAAATATTTTTTATTCTAGCACTTGTAAGTTAACTGGGGCTGATGTTTCTAAGGCTCCGTGTGCATGTTTAACTACACTAAATAAAGTTTGAAGTTTCAGAGCAAGTAGACTTTCAAGATTTCCAAATCTTGCAATAATTTTGTCTTTTTAATTCTTCAGACCTTTGATTCTGTCAAGTAAAGATATAACTTGACCTTCCAGTTCAGATGTAGAAGCACTCAAAGGATCAAAAGATTGAGCAATATGCTCCAATTTTTTCTCACATTCCTTTATTTTATTCTTTATTCCTCCAAAAAATCTAGAATTTGATAGAAATGAGTTGTAAATATTTCCACCTTTAGTCAGATAATCTTGAATTCCATTAATTTTAGTGTTTAACATAATTCTATCATGTGCTCTCGCACCTTTTAATTCATCAAATCTCTTCTCATTAAACTCTTTCCTAATGTTTATCTCAATAGATTTTTCAAATGATTCAAAATGATACAATATTCCTTTTCCCTTTATTGCTTCTCATCTGGTTCCTTATTTTTCCACACTTCTTTGCAATGTGACCAAATCCATTTCATGCATAACACTTAGTGTTTTATTTGTTGGAAGAGTTGTTCACAACACTTCTACACTCAGTTGACATATGACCATGTTTGTTGCACTTAAAACATTGACCAAAAAAATATTCTTTTTTTATTTATCCTATTCCTACAATGTATGACTTTATGACCAAATTTGTTGCACATAAAGAACTTACCACTAATTCTTTGAGTATTAGGTTGTCTTGTTGATGACTTCGTGTTCTTCTTCTTCTCAGATTTAGGGTTTCCTTGAGAAGATCTATAACTTTCTCCTTTCTCAAATCCAAGATCACTCTTGTCATCTAGGATCCTTTAACTTTTAAGAAATGACTCAAGATTGGATGACCTAATCATGAAATTCTCCTTGTATTCATTACCAATCATAATTTCATCTCTTAGCTCTTCATCAATCTCCTTGGCCTCCTCTAGATTAGCAAAAAATCTATTGCATTCATCTGATCTTTCTTTAAGGATTAATTTAGGTTCTCTTAATTATTCCTCATGTCTTCAATCTCCTTTGTCATCCTCATCACTATAGATTCCATCTCATTCTTCATGGTTGCATCATCTGTCTTAAGCTTTTCACATTCTTCTTCCTTTTCCTTCAAGTCTTGACTCAATTTTTCATCATTCGGGCTCTTTGTATCCTTTTGTTGTAAATAATCACAAAGTTCCATTCTTTTAACCTTTTCTTCCTTCAACTATGCTTCATTTCTTGACAAAAAATTGAGCTTCTCTGAGATTCCTCTACATCTCTATAACTTCATCTTTAGACCGATCTAGGTCATCCAATGCAACTAAGAGTTGTTCTTTCAATTTTGAATCCATCCTTTCCTGGATCACCCTCAAGAGGTTAGATTTCTTTCAAGGGACTAGATTTTTTATACCAATTGTTGGAAGGAGGGAACACTGAGAGAGGGGGGTGAATCAGTGTCAATAAATTTCAACTTCAATAAAATGATTCTAATATGATCCACAAGCAAATAATCATATAAAGTGAAATATAACATGTACGAACATAAAAAATTTAAATATCACACCATAACACATGGAATTTTATCATGGAAACCCTATTAGGGGAAAATTCATGATGCGGATGGAACCCACAAGACTATACTATATAGAAATGTTATCTTACAATGATTTAGGAATGCACTTGCATTCAAACACACTGCCTAGAGCTCACTACTCAATTAAAATTAGGGCTACAACCCTTTACAAGAAGGCTCACTACCTTAAAAGATCACAAGAATGATCAAGAAAATTTTAAACTGATAGAATAACATCTACTAATACCTAGTTACAGTTCCATATAAGCTCATTACTCTGATTTGATACACTTTTAACTTTGACTTCCATGTGTCCCTGTTCTTTGCTAACAAGATTATCAGATCTCAAAAAAATTCATCAAAACCTTCACTTAGCACCTTGAGCACTTCCCTCATGCATAATATTTTTTTCTCTGATCTCTCTAGATTCTATTTTCAAACCCTAATTCATAAATCTTATAGGTCCAACACCAAAAATTAGATCTCCCAATATTGACTCAAAAACATTGTAGGGAAATGTAAAATGTGTTGACTAAGTTGGCCGAATCCACAATTCAAATTCACTTCAGACCAAAATAAACATAAATATATCTCTATACATGTCAATTTTATATTTGAATAAGGTTTACCCACCAAAAATAATTTACAACGTCCACGTAAGGATTTTCCACCATGTCAGCTGTTCTGACTGTCAAACACAAAAACTGTTATATAGATCCTCCTAACTTTCACACCCTGTATCACCTTACCTTAAAATTATGGAATAATCATCTCCATACATCCAAAATTCTTACCTTATGTGTGTGACTAAAGATGTTAACCTGGAAAGGTATACCAGTCCTAATACTGTACACTGCAAGAACACTTTGTTCTTCATTTCCATACTTAGCCAAATTCTTATTCTAACTTTCGGTTTGATATCCTACTGCAATGCACATGCGGATTTAGAGTTTAGTTTCCATAAATGAAAACATATAAGCGTCTATGCAGAATCTCTTGGCAACATGGTCAAGTGGGATTTTTTGCTACAAATTCTAAGGAAAATAGGCTTCTCACATTGTTGGTGTAAATGGATTTAGTCATTCATTTCTAGGGCCACCTTTTCAGTTGTGATCAATAGTTATCCATGGTTTTTTCCTCTTCTACACAAGGAGTTAGACAAGGAGACCAAATTTCACCTTTTTTTTATATATTTCTTGCAGATGGACTCAACAAATCAATAAATGTAGCAAAGGAAAGAAAATCCTAGAGATGAATTCAAACTGAGTTGTTTCTCCTATCTTTACTCATTTCCTTTTTACTGATGATATGATTCTTATGGGAAGAGCCACTATGGAGAAATCTTAGGGTATGAGAAAAGTATTATCATGCTATCTAAAATCCTCTAGACAAGTAGTAAATAAAGAAAAATTAAAATTATTTCTTATTAATGTTTCACCTCTATTTCAGGAAACATTATGAATAGTTTGGGATTTAAAAATTCAAGTCCTTCCATGTAAATATTTGAGCATCCCTTTCTTTGGGGAAAAAATCTAAAATAGCTTTTGGAAGAGAATCTATGATTCAATTTAGAATATAATCTCATCTTGGGAGACTAAACGACTCACTCTCCTTGAGAATATCATGATGATTAAATCAATTTTATATATGCAATTCCCATCTAGATGATGTTAGTCCTCAGCATGTCAAAGGCTACATCAGATAGTATTTAGACCCTTTTCCATAACTTTATGTCAAATTTAAACATGTCAAACAAAATAAGGATCCCACTTTCTTTCCCAGTATAAGGTTTTCTCCAAAAAATAATTTGAGGGATGAAGAACCTTGAACATGAAATTGTAGAATGTATCTCTAGGGGCTAAAATGATCTAGAAAATCTACTCAAATTTTAATTCAAAATGGTGCAAACATTTTAAACACAAGTATATAGATTAAATGGAAAAAGAGAATATCTTCACCTTAAGAGAACTGCCAAAAAGATTAGTCTTTTGGAATTTTATCTCTTCTTGCAAGAAGGTTATACTTTCACATCTCCCTTGGGTCATAAATAATGGGGAAAAGGTAAACTTATAGAAGGGTTCCTAGAATGGTCACCCTCCTCTGAAAAAATTAGGGGATTAGAGACCTTTGGAACTGATTTTAAAGGAGGTATAGGGTGGTAAACTTAAAGATTACTTCATTATTGATTGATATTCTCTTCCCTTTGAATCTTGTTTAAAGTATTTTGATTTTATCCCCCTTTCTTCCAACATGAAATAATCATTATAAGTTTAACTTCATAAGAGACATATTTTACTCTCTATAGGTGAGGATAACAATATCTAGAACAAATAGAAAATGGTCCTTTACAAGGTGAAGGGTAGTTATAAATCTCTACAACATTAGCAATATCTACCTTCCAAATGGCCCAATCACTTGTTATAGGCTCCTGAATGTCTCCCTAATGATGGGGCCTTTGGATGGATGGAAATAAAAGATAGAATATTAATAGGTATGAGTGTGGATAGATTAGGTGTTAATAATTTTTTGAAATGTGTATTGTGTGACAAAGCATATGAATCTTATGGCCACTTGCTATTATAATATATTTTTTCTCAAGAAATTAAAAAAATGGTTTCAATACAAACTACGTTGGGAGGGACCCTTTCACAAAAAAATTTTAAATGACTTTTAGTCCTAGCCTATCCTTCATTGTTCATCCAATTTTCTTGCCTCTAGAATATATCCCCATCCATTATCATTTGAAACCTATGACTAGAGATAAATATAAAAAATTTAGGGATAAGAAACTAAAGCTTCCCTAGCTTCCCTAGCTTATCTTTAATATTAACATGCAATCTAAGAAACAACAATGAACTACCTTAAAAAATATTTGAATTCCTAGATAATTTTATCCTCTTGGGATCATAATATCTACAAGTTTTGGCCACTCCTCAAACCCCTTCCAGCCCAAGGTTCACTTGTCCTATCCCCAAGAGTAGATATATCAAAGGTCCATTAGAAACTTATCCACTCTAATTGGATAAAATTGAATTTTTATGGTGCCTCAAAGGGAAACCTAGGAGTCTTAGGGGTAGGAGTTACTCTCATAGATTCTAGAGGTAATGTGATTAAATTAGCCTATGAGTTTATTCCCCATACATCAAATAATGTTGTTGAGTTCTTTTATCTCTTTTTTGAGCTTGAACTAGCCTCTAAATGTGGAGTACACAATATTTGTACTAAAGAAGATTTTATTGTAGTTATTAGGGCTCTATCTCAACTTTCAACCCCAAATTGGTGATTGGACTACTTGCTGCAACAAGTCCTTATGTTATTAAAAGCTTTTGAAGAATATGAAGTGGCTCAATCAAATGGCTTTACCAATAACTTGTTAATTCAAGACATTAGGAAAACAAACAATTATGCTAGATGGGATAGCATCTCAATAACTCTAGGGAATCAATTTATTATATCACAAGTATTTTTCAGGCTTGCCCGTACAAGACAAAGAAGAATTCAATATGTTCCTTTTGTTCAAAACATATTCTTAAGGTGACCACCTTCTAGATGCAATCCCTCCTATAATCACCTGATGTAGATCTCTTTAGGAATATCTTTCTAGGTTAATAGAGTGAGATTAATCAATGACATTTAGTGCATTTGTTTGCAACATGAAGGAAAATATACAATCAATATTAGAGATCTCAATATGTAGATTAGGCTAAAAGACATAAATATCTTATTGCAAATAAGTCCTTTATTCTCAAGGACAATATGCTATCATTTTTATATCACTTGATTAGAATTCTCTTTTTTTGGTAGGGTAGTGTAGTAGACATTCCAAACATTAGTGGTAAGATTTCAAGATCAGGAAACCATAAGCATCAAATTTTAGTGGGTTAAGAAAGAGATAGAATGTCAAAATGAGGATTTTTTTCAAGGTGAAATCGTGCATTCATTGTTAAAGCTTGTTGAAGACCGTTAAAAGCTATAGAGATTGTAACTTGCAGGAACATGAAGTCAACTATACTATGGAAGTGATATGAAAAACAATCTAAAAGTCAAGATCTAAATAGTGAGAATCTAAAGATGAAGGTTAAAAAATAAATGTTTATGGTAGTAGACGAGGAGGTAGAGAGATTTTGACTCCCATAGAAATATTTTCTTTGTCTTAGGATAGGTTATTTTCATTACTTGAAGAGATCAATTCATTATCTTGATGATATCTCTACTATTTCTTAAAGAACATTGACTACTATATAAATAAGTGTTTTCACCATCCTACAAAGAGGTATACACCCGTATGAAGGAACAAAAGAAGTGAAAGTCATTTCTATATAGAAATAATGCACAGTATCATGTAGAGAAGGTGTAAGACTATTTTGGATGAGTTGAGATAGAAAAGTGGTTAGATAAGAGGACAACCATCAATGAATGTCAGTTATAGGTGTTTTTAAAGGCATCAAATGAGAGGCCAAAAGTAGTGATGGTATATGTATGAAGCAATGAAGAAGTGATATAAAGATAGTGAAAGTTATCTGATCTAGACAATAAAAGGACATAATTTTCATAAGAGATAATGCTTCTATGATAAATGGAGATGAATATGTTGTCAAAACATGATTAAAACATTGATAAAGCCATGAATCTACACTATCAAAGTAGTGAAAACATTGCAATAAAACAATGAAAGGTTAAACAATTAAGGTAAACCACAATGATTTGCATGTTCTGAAAGATATGGAGATGCATATCCAATGCACAAAATATTTTTTATATATAGTTTTAGATAGTTGTTACCCCCCTTTTTGAAATTTCATTTCCCCCTTGTAAAGTCTAAGTTCTTATTTTCATGTTTCTCTTTGTTTGGAATCCACCCTCATAATTATGTAAGTCCTAGTCCATCATTGGCCTTATCTCAAGCTTTTGAATGTAGACAACTAGTTCATTTGTTATTGAATCACCTGATTGCTTGACTTCTCTTTGAGTGTATATCGTCGTAATCCATCGTTGGCCTTTAGTTAAGCTTTTGGATATATTCAGAAAGTTCATTTATTCTTGAACCGATCAATCACCTAACTTATCTTTTAGTGTACATCTAAGTTGTTGGTCATGTTCATAGTCATCCAGTCAGGCAATCTTTAAACTTTCATACCCCTCATTATCAACCATTCCATAGTTCAGTGAACCACCAACCATCTAACTCAATGGATATTTTTTCTTCTGAAGGTGTGGTTTTTTCAAATATGTCAACAAGTACAACTCATTAACAACCCTTAGATGAAAAAGAGCACACGAAAAATTTCTAGTGCAATTTTTGAAAGAGAATGATAGTACCTTTACCACCAAAATTAAATGGAATTAATGTTAGTTTCTCTGAAATAGGTTGTTATATTTTCAAAAAAATATTTTCATTACAAGTCAATGGAGAAGACTTGGAGCTTCAATAGTATAGGGAAAACCATAGATGTGCTAAAAAAAAGTGATGTTCAAGAACTTGAATGCTATAAGAGCAATGAGGACAAGATATGTAAAAAATAATGAAATGAATATTACAACACATAAAGTCAATGGTAACTAGAATAGAGGATAATAATATAATGAAAAGGCAGTAAGGACCTTATTTCAAAGGATTTTGACATTGGTCACAATTGTTTGTTTGAAGGCTTTATTGATCTAGTGGTGGCATGGGGGATTTTTAGTTTCAAATATTGAATCATCTTAAAGGAAGAAGAGAGTTTGAAATTTAAAATTTAAAATTTCATCATGAGGCCTTTATCCATCTCTAGATATCCCTCTCTCTCCTCTCTCTTTATCTCACCCTCTGGTCCTATTGGTAATGGAGCCTAAGTATCTTCTTGATTAAGTGGTTATGTTTCAGTCATGTTTGAATCTAAAATAATTTAATGCATAGTTGATTTGAAGCTATCACTTCTCCATTAAGACCTTCGTTGCATAAAAAACACCATTTGTTGAATGACCTACCAATTGAACTTGAATATATGCAACAACAAAAAAAATTATTAATAGACCAAATTTTTCCATAATTGACTTTCCAAACTCTTTGGCATACCCATTACACACCAAGGAATGATTTCTAGTTTTGATGTATTAACTAGTATATCTATCAAGGAAGAATTGCTGAATTTTAAAGCTTGGAATGTGATGCATGTAAGGAAACTCAGGTGCGGAAACAACTTCCTACACTAATCTCTAAAGGAAAGTATTGTGCAAATTCTTTTAAATCCTTACAATTTCAGATTCGTTAACTACTTTAACAAAGATATTGAAACCATATACCATGCATACAAAAAATAGAGAATGACACAATGATTTACCCTGGGGAAAACCTTTCAGTAAAAAAACCCTAGCACTCCAAAACCTGCACAATGTATTATCTTCAACATAACGGTTACAACACACTTGCAATGCAAGTTCTTTCAAGAGATAATTGACACACACAGACAAATCCAGTAGCACCAGATTATACCAACAATACACTCTTTTTGTATCCTTTCCTGTAACCCTAAAAAATGCTTATATCATTGCACTTTCCTTTTTAGGGCAACTCCCAAAGGTAGCCATATTAGGGTTTTACCATTCTCTAAAAAATTAGGAACCCTAAAAGGATTGGAAGAGTGTATAGTAATCAACTTTATCAGTTGCCACATGTCATTGCATGTCTTCACCTATCATTGAAATCTCCTAGAAATAGCTCTTACGTGTCATAGGAATCCGTCATAATCGTTTCAGCCATGATCTCCTTACACACAATTCAAGATGCCGACACATCAAGTGGAGTGACACATCAACATGCCAACTAGACATGTACACTCACGCTTAATTACATTATTTGCAAGAAATACATTTTACAAAAAAAATAGTAAGAATAGGAATTATCCAAGGTTGAGACACCTTATTCCTAACATTCTCCCACTTGTCGAACACCTTGTAAGAGAAATAGGAACATAACAGGAACTAACCACTATAGGCCAAAAGGCCCATAGACTCTGAACACCATCTAAACTTCTCAGTGCCCACTGGTTTCGTTAATGCATCTGCAACATTCTTCACAGTATCTACCTTCTCCAAATTTACCTTTCCATCTTCCA
>MU226971.1:2069685-2082688 GCA_018584345.1 Thuja plicata | reverse complement strand
GAAAAGGTAGCAAGGACCTAATTTCAAGGGATTTTGACATTGGTCTCAATTGTTTGTTTGAAGGCTTTATCGACCTAGTGGGGGGGGGGGGTTTAGTTTCAAATATTGAATCATATTAAAGGGAGAAGAGAGTTTGAAATTAAAAATTTTAAATGTCATCATGAGGCCTTAATCCATCTCTATAATCCCTCTCTCTCCTCTCTCTTTATCTTGCCCTCTGATCCTTTTGCTAATGGAGCCTAAATGTCTTCTTGATTAAGAGGTTTTGTTTCAGTCATGTTTGAATCTTTATAAGTGAATGCATAGTTGATTTGAAGCTATCACTTCTCCATTAAGACCTTTGTTGCACAAAAAACACCATTTGTTGACTGACCTACCAATTGAACTTGAATATATGCAAAACAAATATTACTAATAGACTAAATATGTAGCCATAATATTTTTTGTATATTAATTAGCATATCTATCAAGGCAACATCGTTGAATTTATAAGTTTGGAATGAGACACACAATTTAAACCTCCATCAATTAGATTTTATTAGGTAATTATTTACTTTTATATTTTTATATTAAAAAAATATGAAAAAGAAATAATTTGCCAAAGAAAACCTTTTGGATGGAAATTTTAAAGTCAGTGCATTACATTCCAAGCTTACATATTCTATATGCACACACACACACACACACACACACACACACACACACACACACACACACACACACACACACACACACACCTACCTACCTACCTACCTATTATACATAGATTTTATTAGGTATATGATAGTAAATTTTTACCAAATTAAAAAATAATATACTATTTAGAAAATTGAAATCATATTTTAAAACAAGGAATCAAATTCACACCCATCTTAAATATAACATATCAATATTAGTTTCAAGTATGCATTTAATTAATATTGGGGGTGGATTATAATGTCATGTGTTAATAGCTATTTACATATCAAAATATTAATATATAATAAAAAAAAAAAACATACTATATTTATGTCTACATATGTAACTTCAATATAATAGTTTTGAAAATAAATTTTAAGTAACTTAAATAGGTTCAAATTAATATCTTTGACAATTTTATAAACATATGCCTTTAAGATATCGCTAATAGTTTTCAATATAAAATTAGCAATTATATATTTGGAAGGTATAAAGATGTGTCATAAAAATTTAAGGGGATGTATAAATTTGTAATTGTTTTAAATAATATAATATTTTTATTAACAAATAGTTAAATTATGAAACATGTTATTAATTTTAAGTGAACATTACTTAAAATATATTTGACAATATGTAGAAAAAGGAGAAGGGAGAGGAGATATATTTCTATCAATAGAGCATTCAGTACTTTCCAAACAAAGTAAGTTCCTCTTCAACATCATTTCTGTATAAAGAATTTTGTGAACATCGTCAAGAGAGATAAGTGTGTTCATAATGAGATAATTTGGCAATAAAGTTTTAATGAGATATTCATACATTTCCCATAGTATGGTCTAGAGAGTGCGAGGGTCTTCAATGTATGATAAAGCCCATAAAGTTTGCTCCCCTTGACACTTAAACCAATTAATCTTAAGACACTATCATTTATACTTTTCCATGTAAAGTCCTAACAACATTTACTTAGTTAAAAAAATAAACCCATACAAATGCAACAACACATAAATCAATTGAAAGTGCATTAGAATACCATTGTGCCAAGACTTGTGCTTTTCCTCTTCCAAAGGAATTACAGAGCCTCATGATTTGTTATCACCATTATTTACTTTGATAGAATACCCCTTTAGCAAAATCATAATTTTATTTGAGTGCATGTGCATGAGCAACCCCCATGATTTTGGTACTTTAAATGTTTAGTACTTAACAAATTTTGTTTGATTTTACACTTACAAATTTTAAGTCACCTTTATCAAGGAGCTTTAAAAACCTAAAGTTTGATGACATTGTATGCAAAAATCAACATGAAAATCAAAGGTATCACATTCAAGTACAATGCCTCAAAAATAGAAAATTATTGTCTATAACTCGAAGATCCCATAGCTTCCTTTGACAACCTTTCAACTTGCAAAATCTAAATGAACCCTTACAAAATCTTGACCTTTGTCAAAGGCATAGAGATGAGACCCTACACAACAATGAGATAACTATGTAGAGATTTAAGAAGCATCTTCAAATCAAGGACACATTTGCATTCAATTCTTTCCATTTCAACTTCCAAATTCTCTTATAATGTATTTTCAAAATAAAATAAAATAGTTGGCCAAGGCTTAAAGGGGCATGTTAAAAATATTCTACACCATAACATAATCGGTCCAATAAAGTTAGTCATTGACACATAAGGTGGACATCAACACTACCTAGAAATTTAATATAGGTTCAATAGTAAAAGGAGCAAAGCTTGATACACAATAATAGAATAAACGAAAAGAGTTTGCAAATACAATTGCAAGACTAATTCTTTCTACTTGACTTATAGAATTTAGTGACACATGGATAGAATAAGATTCCAATCACAAATATACATCTATTAACAAATCACAACCACTTTTTACACATCATCCACTTCAAACAACTAACTACTTTAACCAACTTATTTTTATTGTACATCTGAACATATCCTATATTAGACTCAACTCTCTTTATATTAATTATAACATGATCTACTTATTTCCAATGATCATTTTATATATTACTAACTTTGCACTCAAATAATTTATATATTTGGAACTTCTATAATTTGTTGTCATATATCTTTTCAATTTGTCTAAATTGTAAATATCATCTTCATATAATCAATTCATCAATATTCTAATATACTCTATAGTACCACAATTTATCTTGATACTCTAATATAGTACCACCATTCAGAAATTTGTGGGCTTACACACATGAAACTAACATATTATAATAGAGCTTATAATTTCAAATACAATTATCAGAAAGGATAACAAACTATCTATACCTCCAATCCTGAAAAATTCACTGCTTTGAAGTTAAGCATTACCCCTGATAATAATTACACCATTTTACAAACTGAAAATCTCATGCCATTTAACAAGTATATAGATTGCAATTTAATCACAGCAAGGGTTGTCTCTGTCTTTACCAGTACACTCTACTGATTTATTTCCAATCAACTGAAAAACACTATCAATATTAACATGTAATATTCATGACCATGTTGGCAAGAAGCCAAATCTTTTATTTATTTAGTGCAGGGATTGGTCAGAAGCCACAAGAACGAGGGCCTGAAATTGTGGTCTCAGTGCATCCACTGGCTGTGGAATCACATCTCTTTGCTTCAGAGCATGAGCAGGGAAGAGTGGGTATTGAATAAACATCACAATCTGCTCCTGAATCAGCTGGGCATGGCTCATTCCTTGTGCATCCTTCTGCTCATGTTTCACCCATTACAGACACCCATCAATACAAATCATAACAAGCACAAAATCTAAGAAAAATAATAAAATAAATCATTCCTTCCAACCTGGGTAGGAATACTTTGAAGCTTCAACTCCAATATCAGCATCTGCACAGAAACACAGTAAGAATAAGATTATTGTTTTAGCACTTTGGAACTAAAAAGGTGTGTGTTACTAACCCTAAACAAGAGCAAACAGTTACCTGTTGATAACATTATCATTGCCAGAGTTAAGACAAATGCCAATGCTGCAATCTTCTCCTTTCGACCCATTTTCTGCCTCTCTATGTATGGAAGTTTTTGTGGACTGGGTATGACCAGAAATGAATTTGGTTTTATGGCTTTTTCTTTGAACTGTTCATCTGGGTTTCAATATTATATACGTTCAGCCAGCTCTTGATGTTTATCCAGTATGGAAAGTTTGTGCTCTGACCATTTGCATTGCTTTAGAGTGGTAAGTCAGAATCACAATATGAAGTTATAAAATACACGGTGGAGCTCAGATATGGAAAGATATCGATGGAGAACACTTCATTTGGAGGAACGTGCTAACTTGAGCATATGATGTGGAATTTAGTTTTTTATAGTTCATTGGAAAGGAGGGATGGATTTACACTATCTATGATTTAGTTTTTTTTATAGTTCATTGGAAGGAGGGATGAATTTGCACTACCTATGGTGTGGATTTTAGTTTTTATGGTTCATTGGAAGGACTCATGGATTTACACTACCTATGATGTGGATTTTAGTTTTTATGGTTCATTAGAAAGGGGGATGGATTAGCACTACCTATGATGTGGATTTTAGTTTTTATGGTTCATTGGAAAGACCGATGGATTTAGACTATCTATGATGTGGATTTAGTTTTTATGGTTCACTGGGAGGACCCATGGATTTACACTATCTATGATGTAGATTTTAGTTTTTATGGCTCATTGAAAAGACGAATGAATTTACACTACCTATAATGTGGATTTTAGTTTTTATGGTTCATTGGGAGGTCCAATGAATTTACTAAAAAATAAGAAATATGAATTTTTTTATTAAAGTAGGTGGGTTTTTCACAAGGCCCAAATTCTATTATAAACTAAAAAAGGATCTTGTCTTTCATGTGGACTTTTGTTTTGTATAACTTATATACAATAATTTAATATTAGTATTCGTACCTTTGTGTGCAATGGGTTTATTGAAGAGTTGTGAAGGTTAATAAACGAAAATTTGAGTCTATTTTTTTGTATATGTTTGTGCTATACATAAGGTCGATTGGGAGGTCATCTAACAAATAATGTTGTTTGTGCAATAAAAGTCTCAACGAAGATGTGATGGCTTCAAATCAACTATGCATTCACTCATAGAGACCTGACCATGACTAAAACAAAACCTCTAAATCAAAAATAAAATTAGGCTCCATTACCAACAAGTGTTTAGAGATGGAGGAGGAGAAATAAACATAGAGATAGAGATGAAAATAGAGCAAGAAAGAAAGGGGAGAAAATTAGATAAAGAGATACAAGTAGAGGAAACAATAAAGATAGAAGGAGATAGGAAGAAAGAGAAACAAATACATATAGAGGAAGAGGGAGAGGAAGAGATCTAGAGAGATATAGATGGTGAGATAGAGTGATAGATAATAAGGAAATATAGAGAAAGGTGAAGAGACAAACAAATAGAGAGATGTGGAGATCGGAAAATAGAGATGGAAAGAGGGAGAGATAAATAGGGGGAGATATAGAGAGGAAGAGAGAAAGACAGAGACATAGATATAGACATAGAGAGAGAGATAAAAAGGGATAGGGAGGGATCAAGAGAGGGATATATATACATGGAGAGGGGGGGAGTACACACATGTACATATGGTGATATAAAGATATAGAAATGGATAGGATGGTGATATAAAGAGATAGAAATGGATAGGGGAAGAAATAGAGATACAGAGCAGGCTCTTTAGTAATGGGTACACCAAAGAGGTGTGAAAGGTCTGTTAGGGAAAATATTGGTCTATTTATTCCATACAATTGTATTATACATGAGTTCAATTTGTAGGACATTTAGCAATTGATATTTTTTGTGAAACAAAGGTCTCAATTAAGAACTGATAGCTTCAAATGAAATATGCATCCAATTTAGGGTTCCAAACAAAACTAAAAAAAAATCTCTAAATTAGAAAGATAATCAAGCTCCATTACCAACAATCTCATGCTAGATGTTTGCGATAGGGAGAGGGGGAGAGAGGGGGCGATAGGGATAAAAAGAGGAAGAGGTAAAGTGGGTAAGGAGATATAGATGGAGATGGGGATGAAGATGAAGGTCAGTCAAAACTAATACCATGTACATGAATCTTCAACTAAAAACTAAAAATGATACTATGGTCCACCACAAGACTATACAACCACAAAATTATCTCAACTACGCCTTTGCAACTCCCTTACAAGGTAAAATACTATTATAAAATAATTTAAGGTTGGCTAGAGTTGCATCTTAGTTGAGGAAATAATCTTGTTCTCACACTCAAACTATATGTACAAATCCTCTTCCACATCTACATCTATATTGATATACTTTCTAAGGTTTACACCTTACCCCTTAAAATGAATCAAGAGCTCAACCAAATCCCCAAAGGTATTGGAAACAATCTGCCCCTGAGTATGAAACAAGGGTCATACCACTACAAGACAAGTTATAACCCCAACACTATTATTTGATCCCCAATGCTTAATCTCGTGCCTCCTTATGTTCCTCGACCCATAACTCATATCTCGCCAATGTTGAATCTTGCATGACACCAACCAAACAATGTTAAGGCTCAAAATCCAAACAATTACAACTTCAAACATATAACTAGTCTTAGTTTGCAACTTGACACAACTCATGTTGTTGTAGCTAACCAGATACCAACCCCACCTCCCATGGAACAAACAAATCACTTAACAACAAAAATGAAGGCCTTAAAGATTTTTTTTCAACCCAATTAACACTTGAGTTAAATCAAATCAATATGAACCTAGTGGGAACCCAAAACTCCTCTCACAAAGCAATTACCAAGGACAAAGAGAATCACCAAAACTAAGGTCAATGGTATAACCAACGAATTTACAAAAAAATGGAACATTGGACCTAATAATAGAGGGGTAAACCATAATCATCAGGATACCAAGGAGAAAAATAATAATGTGAAAATGTTAAATAAAGAAGACATTAATCTCCTGACCAATTGGTATTGGTTGCATAAAACATCCTCCCTTTCAACGGTCAAATGTGCACATATGGAGAAGTTCATCAAGGTTGCACAACATTGTGCCCAATCATCAAGGAAAACTTCGACTAGCTCCCCTGAAACCATTAATACTGCAATGTTGTTAGAATTGTACACTTTTCCCCTAGAACAGGAAAATGAATATGAAGATGAAACCTATGATGCACAAACCTTCCAAACTATTAGGGGTCCTTACAATTTGAGAAATCAGAACAAGGGACCTTTCACTACTTTTATACCACCCCTAAGTTTGTTTGTACCCCAATGCTACTAACAATCTAAATCCCCCAAGGGACCCTTACACTATCAAATAACAACTGACCAACGAAAAACTTGTTGGGTCTAGAAAGGGAAACATGATATTACCAAGGTCATGGAAGACACCAATACTATAATTCCCTTGATTGAAATGGTGTGTAAATTTCCAAAAAAAAGGCTCTCCTAAAGTACCTCGACCAACCAAAACCTCATGTCAGTGAAGCTAGGATGGTGACATTAAATGATGCTAATGCAACAATATATCAAGGGAGAAATAAAGATCCTCCATTTCTCCCAAGTTTGAGAATCTTTGGTAAGAACTTACATAATTTCAAGTAGTAGACTCGAGGGATTCAAGAAACATTATGCCTTACACCATTTTTTAGAAGTTGTGTATGATCCTTGTCAAGGCACACAATATGGTGATACAATTAGACAAAAATGGGGTTAAATTTGTATATGAATTGAAGAATGTCTATATACAAGGGTATGTGCACCAAGTTGTGGACCAAAAAGGGGGGTATAAGTGGACACATTTTTTCTAAAATCGGGTAAACCTGAACTTGGAACAGGAGGTTGAGGGTGATGCACTCAAGATAAGAAGATGTGTAAAAAATTAAAATTGTAGTACTCTGAATCTAGTTTCTAACACTAAATTTTTAAAAAAACCGATAAGATTAAGAGGGTCAAACCTCACGCGCACAAAAACATGTTCTTGATTTTTTTGGAAAAACATGACATAGATGTTTCTGTGCATGGTACAAAAGATATAGTTATATTCAATATTTTTAAAATCTCTTTGGTAGGATGATATGTAAGAGTGAGATCTAGAAGTTGTGTATTTTTTTGTAATTTTCCAGTGAGCATTTTTTTATGTGATTTTTTGAAGTGACCGCAACCTAAAAATTTGGTACATGTTCGTGCCCTGGGCATATTGCATCAAAATAATCAAAAATGAAATTTTTTTTTTTTAAAAAGTGTATAGAATAAAGTTTAGAACAATAATATGTAATGTATTTGTAATTTTATTAGGTATATCAAAAGTTATTAAAAAATGGTAGACATATGTCTGTGAGGACAATCAAGATACTGGTAAAGAAAATTAAAGTTTACTATGCTAATGTTGTCCAAAAATAGAAAAATTTATATGGTTAGAAAGCTAAGAAGAAGTATGAGATTATGGTGAAAATTATAGAGCTACCCTATTAAAAAATTGCAAACCTGATGAAGATAAAGTCCATAATTTATCTTACAAGATGAATAAATGTCTAAAAGAACTAAAATGGAGGGAAAATGAGCCTCCAAGCCTTTGGGTCATTTTCTAAAGCTCTTCCCAAGCCATAACTCGATCAGGTTTCTAAATTTCAAATAACCCAACCGGGTTGTGAAAAGCAAAAAGTACGTTTTCAACTCCATAACCCGATCGGGTTCTGGAGAATAAAATGCACAATCTTCAAAACCTGATCGGGTTATGAAGAAGTAAATCTCTCTCTCTCTCTCTCTCTCTCTCTCTCTCTCTCTCTCTCTCTCTCTCTCTCCTACTCCTACCCCTACTCTCTCTCTCTCAATCCTCCTTTGTTCTTAGTTATTTAGAACCTGATCGGGTTCTGAGTAATTAGGAGCATTGAGTCGTTATGTTCTCATAACCCGACCGGGTTATGAGTAATTAGGAGCACTGAGCCTTATGTTCTCATAACCTGATCGGGTTCTGAACCCGATCAAGTTCTGTGGAATTAGTAACTTTGCTTGATTCAATGGTCTTTAAACAGTCATTGCAAGTTGTTTTGAGGTCCCACAACTATTTTTCTATTGTTTTACACTAGGAACAAACAGGTTTGCACTTTTTTTGCATGTTTTTTCTTTGCAATGATTGAAAATTGTTTTTTTTTATTTGTGTTTTTAATGTTATTTTATCATTGTCAGTTCTCATTTCAAGAAAATAATTGATTTGTTCTTATTTTTTGGATTTGATGTTCACATGTTATTCTATGCTCATTATATTATTCTTAGGGTCCATTCAATATGAACAATGGGAAAGAACAAAAGAGGAACAATTGAAAAATGAGAGACAAAAAGGGAAAGACAAAGGGAGCGCATAAGGAGAATACGACAAGGTACATCATTAAATGCAAGCAATTTAAGTGATGAAAATGTTAATGTGACAAATGCACCAATTCAATTTGATGTCATTAATGAACAAAATGCACATAATGAAAACAAAAATCATCAACATGCACCAATTGGAATGAATCCAATAAATGCACCTAATTCATCTAATGAAAATGTAGAGCATGCAGCTGTGTTAACACCTCCTAGAATAATTCGTAGAAAACCAAAGTTTCTAATTGACATTGGTGAAAATATTTTGAGGCCAATGCATGATAAAATGTCAGAAAGAAATTATAGGAGAATTGCTACAAAGATTTGGAATGACTGCTTTGAAAAATTAAATCAAAGTGGAAGATGTCAAGTAGTTGTTGAAATGATTAAGAATCTAAAATTTAGAGAGACAATGACAATTGTGGGATTGAGAACATCTTAAAATAGTATTGAGAGAACCATTGTGAGAAATCTATTCAATGCATACCAAGCCATTGGTTCACAATCACATAGTGAAGATGCTAATGTTACTCGATGTGTCCTCACATCAACTATAATGAGAAAGGAAATGAAAAAATATCATATAGTAAGCAAAACAAGAAAGTCATTAAGGATAGGTAGATCAACATTACGGAGATCCTTACAAAGGTGAGAAAAAATTGAGGATCCAAACACTAATTCTCTTTGGTCATTCTTGGGTAGACTCCCACGCAAGGAAAACGTTGTTGTTGATGCATTAAGAACATTAATTGCAAATTTTTGGCATGACAACACAAGGGTTTCACCCAACCAAAGAGACATTTTTGGGAGGAGAATCAGATCTACAAATCGTATGCCACATCCAAAACACTTTTTGTATATGACACAAACACAATTTAAGGAAAGATTCCTCCAAAGTTTTCCTCAAATTAAAATTAGTCAAAGATTTTTTGAAATGACAAAACCCTTTTACATCAAGATTAATCATGCACACAATACATGTTGTTTCAAACCTTACATATTGAATTTTCCATGCATTATGATATATATCGTCATGTTTGATGTACTTTGTACACTAACACTATTTTGCAGGAATGTGGTCTTCAAGCACCTCCTAAGTCATCAAGAGATTTTATGTCAAGTGTATTATGCAATCAAGATGATGGTTGCATTTATTATAAGATGATGTGTTTGAATGGATCTTGTAGTGCATGTGGTGGTATGAGAAAGTTGCAGATATGTCACCATATAGAGAGCACAAATAAGATTGGAAATACACTAGTTTATTTTGGAAAATACAAGACAGTAACTTATAGTCTAAAAGATGGAAAAGAACTTAAGAGGTGTGAGTTAGTGAAAAATGATATATACGTAGCTGATTTTATGAAGTATTTAAAGAGAAACTAGTTTATGAGTACATACGTCATTCACATAGAACTAGGTGGTTGGATGAGAAATTCAAGATATGTAAGGACACTTTTCCCCTATGTACTATTGTCTCCATCGTTGATTTTGCTGAGAATTGTACACTTAAACCTCAGAATGAAGTGCAAGAATTGTATTACCATTCTATACAAGTGATGATATTTGTACATATAGAATTCTTGCATGCACATGATAGCACAGGCGCAGATAGAAAGGTTTTAAGAGAGTATCACTTCTACATCAGTGATGATCACACACATTCATCAGAGTTTGTGCAAGGTTTCTTTAAAGTTTTCTATGAGAATTTAAGGGAAAGAGGTATTGAGTACAACCAACACATAATATGGTCAGATAATTGCACCTCACAATTCAATAATGCAAGGATGTTCTATTGGTTGAGTAGGATGCATGTGACAAGTGGCGTTCAACATTTTTGGAATTTCACAGAGGTGGGGCATGGAAAAGGCAAGCATGATGGTGTGGGTGCATGTGTAAAAAGAGCTCTTGACAGAGAGGAATTGAAGTACAAAGGTGGTGCAGAGTTAATAAATGCACAAACAATTGTGCGATGGTGCAACTCTATGATGGGAACAGGTAATGAAGGTAAGTCTATAGTTAATAGGTGTTTTTGGTTGATAAACGAGTCTAACATTGGAAACTATCTAGATTGTTGTACACTTACAGGATCAAGTGACATGCACTCATTTAGAAGTTCAAATGCAGCATCACTAGGTATTTATACTAGATTAATGGCATATTTTTGCTTGTCTTGTATGAATTTTGCATGGGAGAAATGCAAATCAAAAGAGTGGGTTGACGAATGGTCTTATACACCTTTGCAACCGCTTGATACATATCAAATTCCTAGAGCATTACAATTGAGCCAGTTTGAAGCATCAGTGGATTTTGATCACATATCTGACCTAGTTGAACCAGGTAATTTCTCAATTTATTCTTCATTATAAGACTTATCCCTCATTTTGAACCAGGTAATTTCTCAATTTCTCAAATTCTTAAGTGTTTAGGGTGTTAACTTATCCCTCTATAAATTGCAGGTCATGTATATGTAGTTGATGCATATGAGAACAATGAGGAAGGTACTGATTACTTTTTGTGTCGTTCTATTGAGGGAAAAAAGAAATTGAAAACTACAGTCATTGATGGAGAGGGTATTGAGTGCCCAGTAGGATCCGTTGTTGTGACAGGGACATGGCTTAGAAGGTATGCTATCAAAATATAATGTGTTCTTGTTTGATGAATTTGAGACCTCTTACCATCATTCTATTACACTTTGTATGTTGAATTTTGTATTCATTTATGTTTCTATGAAATGCAGGTACCCTATCTAAAAATCCAAGAATTGGTTGTTTGAGGACTAAGAGACACATAGACATATTTTACATTACTCAAACCTTCTTGTTGCAAAACATATTAAATTGATAAAGTATACTAGTAGACCTTGTAATAATAATTTATGTAAACTTCGTGAATCTGAATACAAGGCAATACATGACACAATAAGGTTTAGAGCCGACCCAGAAGGTTCACTCAATTAGTTATGGGCCATCATGAAGAATCATTCTACAAATGGTAGAATTATTTTGACAATTTTGTATATAAATTTTGTAAAACAATCCAACTTCTCTTTTTTGTAAATATAAATGACTATGAAGTTGTCTACATGCATATTTGGAGACCACATTTTGTATATTGAAAGAAGATCAAATTGTATATAAAAGTGGCCATGGGTTGATTTGTATATACCGAGGGTCCACATTTTGTATAGTTTACTGTACACCATTTAACTAAGAGGATATGAGTGAATTACGGTTCATTACAATTATAACAATGACTCATGCAGTGGATATCTCATGTTTCTCTAAATTATAACAATGGTTCAAGTGTAGTATTCATGTATGTATGTTCATTTTCATATTATATCTTTGTCATGCATTGTATTTATGTATGTATGTTCATTTTAATATTATATATTTTTTATGTATTGTATGTTTGAATTGTTTTACATCTATTACAATTGAAATTATGGTGTTATATGTTATGCTTTGTGGACGTTTGAATTGTTTTACTTCTATTGCTGCCCAATTTAGCTTAGTGCACCTTGGGAACACTTCGGTCTGACTTGCACCGCAATGTTCTTGATGGTTTGCAAGAAAAAAAGGGTCTCCCCTAGTGTTTACCTGGCCAACTGGAGATGATGGAGCTAACGGTTTGGTCCCATGATGAACGGTTTGAAAGATGCACCATTGAGCAACTTTCAACTGAGCAACACTGCAAATTTTTGCACCAACCGAGATCGGGTCAGAAAATGGAATCTGAGTAGAATCTCCCATAACTAAGCCACATGCTTTTAGGCCTTCCCAAGATGGTCCTTGGACACTTCACAGATCTTTGATATCTCTCACGAGGTCCGAGATATGGCTCTCTTAAAATTGCTGCCCAATTTGGCTTAGTGCACTTTGGGAACACTTCGGTACGACTTGCACTGGAATGTTCTTGATAGTTCACAAGAAAAAAAGGGTCTCCCCTAACAT
>MU226971.1:2050817-2065396 GCA_018584345.1 Thuja plicata | reverse complement strand
GATTGTATTCATGATTTTGAACAAGAAATAAGAGTAAAAGAACGATGGTTGGATGTTCCAGATGATGTTCAAGGTTGATTCAAAAGCCAATAAGTGATTGGTTGGGGTATGAGTCTATGTATGAGTTTAGCATTGGTTTAATTGAGTCCAAGGATGGAGGACGAGAGTTCAAATCAATTTGAGTCATGATGGCTAGACAAGGAAGTGAATTCCTTGAGTTGAATTACATTAGAAAAAATTATTCGACCATAAAGAAATAGAAAACAAACATACACTAGGTTACAACCATACAAATTATTAAGATATGATATTTTCAAAACAATGTACTATTCTATTTTAGGAATATTTATAAAACATTACCTCAGGTATTTGAGCTACCTGTCTACATGTACTATAATGAGCACTCCTTGGTGTGCTTGCACAACCAGCTACACCTTGCAATGCATATTATTCATGTATCAATTTAGGTTCTTCTATACATAAATTTTTTATTTAATTTTAACAGATTTAGGTAATTAATTAAAATAACATGTCAAAACACAAATTTAAACAAACCTGTGTCTGCACTGTATGATACACAATTGACAACAGATCATCTTTGAGGGCCACATCCTTAGTAGTGGATTCCTGATATCTTCTCCCACAATGTACACATGAATGGGATGTCAAACCATCCACACTTGCCTGGCTATCTACCCCATCACATATACCATTACAACTGATGCAGATATACTCAATGGGCTAGGCTGACCTTGAAAATGTATCTGATGATAATGGAGCTTGCACGAGATGAGATGATCCTAATGGTGCATCTGATGATGATGGAGTTGGTGTGGGATGAGATGATCCTAATGGTGCATCTGATGAAGATGGAGGTGGCATATGCACTGATCCATCCTCTCCAACTAACTGAGTGCCATGCTGGATAATGACATCAGTCAATGATGCAGCTGCATGAAGAGTCTATATATCCATAGAATCCTTCACCACTACTGGGACCACAACATGAATGAGGGGTTTTCTCATAGTACGCCTCCTCTCTTGTGGTTGGGTAATCCTATGTGCCCCAGGTCTATCCTACGCAGAGCCTCTCCCTCTACCCTGGAACTCATGAAATTCAAAGTAATTCGGCTTTTGGCCAATGATAAACTCACAGTATAGCTTCCTCAAAAAATATAAAGGCACGTCATTATTATTACAAGGTGGTTGGTCAAATAACATGTACCACCTATCCCAAAAAGCTGATTTCATCCCCCTATGAACACACCAATGTATAGGAAACTATTTTGTATTAACTTCTAGGGAATTGCTAGTATTAGGATCGGTAAAAAGGGCACATATATCACATTTTTCTAAGCCTTTTATTTTCACATCCTCATATGATAAACCATCAGCATAATATGTACGACACCTATCCCTCCATGAACCCCATATTGTCACCTCTTGAGACACCTCATTTGCACTATTGGACATTTTTTCTAATGTAGTAGCGAGGGTAGAGTGATGCTGAAGACCAGAAGCCTTCAACCTATTGACTAATATATTAATTTGTGCACTATTTTGGTTAAGGCATTGCACAAGTTCCTCTTGTGTTTCATTTACATGATCTAATGGCACATGTGGAGGGTTTACGAGTGGCGATGGCTGTGGATGAGGAGAATTTTGAGGAGGGTTTACGGGTGGTAATGGTGGTGTACGAGGATAATTTTGAGGAGGGTTTACGGGTGGCGATGGTGGTGGACAAGGAGAATTTGGAGGAGGGTTTACGGGGGGTGGTCTTTCATTTATTTTTCCTCTTCTAGGGTTGTTTGATGAATTTGATATGAAATTAATTTAAAAGAAAACAAAAAATCAATATCATAACCTAATTTGAAGAGGATCACTACAAAACATGGTGGAACCTCTAAGGGGAGGAAATGAAACTAATAATTATCATCCCACCATTCCTACAAGAGGTAAAAAAAAATTTGTAACACAAATCCAAAACCTCCACATCCCTCATAGTGATATACCAAAAACTCACACAAGTAAAGGAAATCCTAAAACTTTGCATACCTTAGAATTAACCAATTATGTAGAGAATATAGGGGGAAATGGGATCCCCAAGACTAATATTTGGGCCCTTAAATTTCATTTTTCTAGGTCCAAACAAGGAAGTATGGTTGGGGTGGAATTAGTAGACCCAAAGGGAAGATAATTTTCGTATTCCTACCGGCTACATTTTGAGTCTACTACCAACATTGTAAAATATACTATTCACTTTGAAGAAGAAAGTAAACTGCCTCAAAATTCTTTGAGACTTGGAACTCATTTTTAAACAAGTAAGAATCCAATACACTTGGCATGACAAGAAATTAGAAATTTATAGTAATAAGGCATGGATCCTCGTAGACAACTTTGATGCATTCAACAGAGATCTGTTACCTAGAAATGAGAACTCTATCCCAAATGGATTGGTCATACCTGCAAGCACTTTGGAACTCATGGTGGAATCTTGGTTGAGATGATTCTTGGTAGAGTTAGTATCTACACTTTATATCCTCAAAAAATATCACTAATTTCCAAGTCTTTGAAAATGATAAATATATCCTTGCTTTCTTAGATATGCAGGATTTTTGAGAGATAGATCATTAAAGAAGAAGAGCATGCTGCTCAAAGGGAAATTGAAGATGAGGATGGTGTCCTCAAATACCCACCAATACTATTCCAAAAGGGATGGTGGCACTGGGAATAGTTTTCAATTCACACCCTACGGTCAAGGAGAGCTTACCCCCTACTTCTAAAGGAGGAGAGTATGAGAAGGTTAGCATTGGTGAGGGAAGTTAGGAGAAGAGTGTTTTCATTAGAAATTCATGTATTCCTACAAAGAATAATAATATACTAGACATTCTAAAATAATATGCTTCTGTGACTGCATGGGGTATGAAAACCCCAAAACCTTTGACACTTCTGTCATCACTTAGACCATTCCCTTAAAACTAGATACTAAATCCTTTAGATAAAAATAGCAGCTTGACAATCCCATTATTGAACCACTAGTCTTTGAGGAGGTACACAAATTATTGTTAGCTAAAATCATCTTCCCCATTAGACATCAAACATGGGAAACTAACCTAGTCTTGGTTCAGAAGAATGTCAAGATAATATTTTTTTGGAACCTAAATAAGGAATCTAAGAAGGATAAGTACCATCTACCATTGCTTGATGAGGTTATGGAAATTTTCAATGGATCTCAGATTATGTCATTTTTAGATGGTTATTTTGTATATAATCAATTTATGGTGAAATATGAAGAAATAATGAAGATTACATTCACCACCAAATGGGAAACATTTACATACAAAAGGATGCCATTTGGGTTAATCAATCTAGGGAAAACATTCTAAATAGCCATGGACACCATGGTTAAAGAGCTAACTGGAAAATATATAATCATCTATATGGATTATTTGATAGTTTTTTCTAAAGATAGGAAGGACCACCCTACACACATATGCAAGATATTTTAAATATAGTGTAGGATATATTCACAAAATATAGTGTAAGTTTCATTTTTGTTTCATTTTATTTCTATTCTAGTGCAGTTTGTGTTTTATGTTCTCTATCATTAACGACTGCACTGATTAGAGTATACATTGATCAATGCCTACATATTTACATCAACATCTCTACCATAGTTATTATATTTTTAGATTTTCATATTCTTCCCTAACCACTAATGAATTGTAGTTATTTTGAACCGACCAAGCCAAGAAACAAACTACTAACAAGTGGTTTTCTAGGTGGATTTTATTTATTCATCTATTTCTTTTCTCTTCATTAGCTTAGTTGCACATACCTTAAATAGGGTATTAATTAACCAAGTGTCTTATGTGTTTGGAGGTTCTTCGAAGTGGAGTACTGCTTTCAAGATTCTCATTTCATGTTTAGATTTAGGTAGATCCCTTTAAATTGTTGGTGAAAATATAGAATGAGAGTATCCTCTCCCCTTTCCTTCCAAAGGATCTTGGGTGTAAGAGAAATCATGTCTATATTTTCCTCTAGAGAAGTCTTCCTTGGTGGGAAAAGAGGTATTCACCCTAAGGGAATGAACTCAATCAGTAACAAGATAACACCAAGCTTGATTTAGGTTGCCATATAAACTAATGATAAGGCAAAAGTCAAGTTAGACCGGTATTAACACTTACCATACAATGCCAATCCAAAATGGGGCATACCTTTGCGTATATGAGACACCCTTATTAAGAGTGGTTAAAGACTTAAGTGGCTTGTTATATTCTCATAACATGTTGGTTAGTCAAAACCATACTAAATATCTTAGGTTAGAAACCCACCTTTTATTAGCCTTAGTGTGGCGATTCTAGTGAAAAGGTATCGAGTTGTTCTTTGAAGTTACCCACCATTTGTGTTTCCTTGGAATTGAGATGGAAATTCTTGACTTATTATGATGACATGTAACTGATTGAATGTTTGAAGATGTTAAGTTGATCACTGAAATGTAGAAGGATAATGTAAGACATTAAATCAGTTAATGGATTGTATTATCATTGATGTCAACTTGATATAATCTAATCAGTTATAATCAAAGTGTCAAAGAATTCAAAGAAGCAGAGAGATAAATATTATGCTTTCAATAATGCATAAAAGACAAGCATTCAAAATGTGACTTCAAACACCGACGGTCAGTGGAAACCGATGGACAGAGATCACTGAAAGTCAAGTCACAGTGATACCCGAGAAAGAACACTGACAAGCATTACCGACGAGTAGAATCATAAGCATAACCGACAACCAGAAACATAGTGTAAATCGACGGAGAATCCCAAGTGAAACTAGAGTTTTGACCGAAGCTATCAAAGAGTTAAACACTAAAATTAACTTGAGTTCAGAAACAACAAAATATCTAGCTGGCAGAGCTAAATATAGACTTAACTGGTAGTTATCTTTGTTTTCATCGATAAGATAAATCCAAAGATAAGTAAAGGATTTAAAGCTGTTTTGTCCATTTGGCAAGAAGATCTCTGTGAGATAAAACAAGAGTTTTAATTTAAATCTAATTGGAAAGAATTGTGGATCACACCAAGATCAAGAAAATCAAGAACCTAACAACGGTGATATCATGTCTATAAAGAGACAACTCAATTCATTAGGAAGTGTGGTGGCTGAATGAATGAAAAGAGGATGCTAAAGAGAAACTGAAGAAGGGAAACTTCATATAGTCCTAATCAATCAAGTTGAGGAAAGAACTAAAGTTTTCTTGTAGACACCAAGAAATAGAGCACAACATCACTGAGTAGAATCAAAGTGGAGCAAAGGTATAAAAAGAGATATATTGATCAGAATAGTTTTATGAGATTACAATAGATCTGAAAATCTGCAATTATAAGTTGTATATGTGAACAGATCATACTGTTTCAGTTTAACCATTGATTCAAAAAGTCTCTTAACCGAGCGGGATTTAAAGATCCTTTCTATATTGAGATACATCCCAAGGAGTATTAAAAATTTTGATCATGAAGTCAACATGAGATGCTAGATACTTATTGACAGGCCAAGTGAGTGTTTAACCAAGGAAGGTAGCATAGAGATGCCTCATATCAAGTGACAGACTAAACTTTTAAATCCTCTAACAAGGTCACACCTAACTGTATGTTTGTAACCTTTAATAGGGTTGGCTCTTCACCGAGCTCACTTCAGAAGAGTGAAAATTTTGGGTTACCGGTCCCAAGTGGTATTTTCCCTTAACAAGGTTTCCACGTTGAAAATCCATGCGTTAATGTGTTTATGAGTCATTAATTTAGTATTTTTCATTACACATTACTTAATTGGATTGATCGGAATACTCTAGATAATTTACCATCTTTCGGTAAATTAATAGACTATTATTCGGTAAACATACATTAGAAGGTTTAACAAAGCATTTCGAGCAGTAGTAATTTGATAATAGTATTTGGAGTCATTCATCTTATAGGATTGAAGATTACTAGAGGCTTAATATTGTGGTACTAAGTTTTTGGGTTGATTATTGGAATATTTTTGAGGCCACTGGTTCACCCCCCTCTCAGTTATTACTAACAATTGGTATCAGAGCTTGTGTTCTTAGAAAGGGAGTTTAACAGCTCAAGCAAAAGATCACAAGATGAACAGGCGAGATGCGCCCAAGTTGAATAAAGACAACTTTGCATCATGGAAAAGAAGAATAAGACTCCACTTATTAGGTATTTGAAATGATATTGTTCAATACTTAGATACTAAATATGTGTTGCTGATAGGACCTCACACTCTTGAGCAATTAAGAGTAAATCATGAGCATAACTGCATGATGAAAAAACTAGCATAATCACTCTCCGATGCTAAGTTTGAAAATGTCAAAACCCACAGCTCTGAAAAGAAAATGTGAGATAAGTTGAAGTTAGTACATGGAGGAGATTCCAATGTACTAAGAGAAAAGGTAGAAAGCCTAAGAGGGAGGTTTGACGACCTAAGGATGAAAGAAGGAGAAAACATCACTCAGTATAGCTACAGAATCAAAGAGGTAGTAAACACAATCCAAGGAGTTGGAAGTGTACTTGAAGAGGAGACAGTGGTAAGTAAAATCTTAAGAACCTTACTGCCTGTATATGCTATTAAAGTTTCTCCTATTCAAGAAATGAGAGCAGTTGCAAACAATACAATTACTCTAGATAGTCTAATTGGTAGATTGATTTCATTTGAGATGAACAACTTTGATAATAGTGTCTTACCATCTATAGAATTTGCATTCAAATATTCTTTAAAGATAAGTAACTCAAGTCATAGACATGCTATTAGAAATGATAGTGAAAGTGATAATGAGGATCAAGGAATTGATGAGATTGAAGCACTAATGACCAGAAGATTGCAGAGAGGCAAAGTTAGATACAAAGGTAAATTACCACTTGTATGTTTCAATTGTAAAGAGGTTGGACACTTTTCTGCAAGATGTCCAAATAGAAGAAAAGATGACAGAGGAAATGATAGATCATATGAGAAGAAGTTTGATAAAGGTGATAAAAGAGATTACCAAAGCAACCGACAATCTGACAAGAGAGATACCCGAGACTACAAGGACAAAGGGAAGAAATCTTGTTACCTAGCTAAGAATAGGCTGATGACACTGACACCAAATCAGAAGAAAACATCGAGATGGTATTTGTAGCCATGAAGGATGATTTAGATGAAGATGAAGAAAGGTATGTATAAAATGCACTCATATCTAAAGTTACTAAAAATGATGTCTGGATCATAAATAGTGGCTGCACTCACCATATGAATAGTGATAAACAAAAGTTTGAGACTTTTGAATACTATAATGGTGGTTCAGTGAGAATGGGAAATGATACACCTTGTCCAGTTGAAGGTAATGGAACCATAATGTTGAATAACCTGATAAAATGTGAAAATGCATACTGGGTAAAAGGACTGAATTATAATTTGTTAAGTGTTTCACAACTGAACAATTTAGGTCACAGAGTAGCATTTGAAAATAAGAAGGCAAAGATATTCAATGAATTAGGAAGATTGATTGGTACCGGTGAGCAGAAAAAAGGTAACCTTTTCTATCTTGATGACACTAACACCACTTGTTTGATGGCTAGAAACGAAGACATATGGTTGTGGCACAAAATAATTGTGTCATGTGATCTTTGACAACATGATAAAGATAAGCAACAAGAGGAATGTCAGAGGCTTACCGATCATGACTAAGCCCGAGCATATCATGTTCAAAAATTGTCAAAAAGGTAAGATGACAAAGTCTAGTTTCAAGAGTAAGACCCATACATCTAATGCAATTCTAGAATTAGTCCATATAGATCTATGTGGACCCATGAGGACAAAGAGCTACTATGGAGATAGGTATTTTATTCTCTTTGTTGATGATTATTGTAGAATGATGACAGTCATGTTCTTAAAAGATAAATCAGAAGCATTTAAGATGTTTAAATGGTATAAAATAATGGTAGAAAAACAAAGTGAAAAGAAATTGAAATGCTTAAGGTCAGATAGAGAAGGGGAATTTACTTTAGATGAATTCACTAACTATTGCAATGAGAATGGAATTAAAAGACTGGTTTCTGCACTGAGAACACCACAACAAAATGGAATTGTTGAAAGGAGAAACAGATCAATTGTTGACTGTGAAAGAACATTGATGATTGAGAAAAGAATCACTCAAACTTTCTGGAGGGAAGCTATCAGTACTGATGTCTACACATTAAACAAAGTACAATTGAAGAAGGACACAAAGAGGACACCCTATGAGCTTTTGTATGGTCATACACCCAATGTAAGTTACTTCATAATCTTTGGTAGTCAATGTTATATTTTGAAGGATGATAGAAATGGAAAACTTGACTCCAAAAGTGATGAAGGTATCTTTCTAGGGTACTCAACCAAAAGAAAGGCTTATAAATGTCTTAACAAGTCATCTAACAAAATCATTGAAAGTGCAAATGTGAAAATAGATGAATTTGCAAAAAAGAATGACAAGGAAAGCAAAAAGGAACCAAAGGACGAAATTGGGTTTGTTTACACAGAACCTAACACTCTACTCGAGAAACATTGTCTCGCTCCCGAGCATCAAAACATTGCACCTGAGCATCAGGATGCGATTATCAAAAATAAGGAAAATCCTCAAGATGATGTTTTGAACAATGGAGATGAGAATGAAGGTCAAGAAGATGATCAGAATGATGAAAATAGAGCTGAACCGAAACTTTCCAAGTATCTCAGAAGACATCATCCACATAATCAAATCATAGGAGACAAGAAGGCTGGAACAAGAACAAGAAGTAAGTCACTAAACATCAGATGTTTACTTTGTGATTTTGAGCCTAAATTTGTTAACACTGCACTTGAGAATGAAGAATGGCTCAGTGCTATGAATGAAGAAATAGAAAAGATTGAGAAGAATAGTACATGGACACTAGTACTAAGACTAGATGACAAGAATGTCATCGGTACCAAATGGATATTCAGAAACAAGATGAATGAGAATGGAGAAGTCACTAGAAACAAAGCAAGGTTAGTATGCAAGGGATATGCACAAGAAGAAGGTATTGATTATGGTGAAACCTTTGCACCCATTGCTAGACTAGAAGGAGTTAGAATCTTACTTTCTTATGCTACATTTAAAGGATTCAAGGTATACCAAATGGAAGTAAAATCTGCATTCCTAAATGGAATATTGGAAGAAGAGGTGTACATTGAACAACCAGAAGGGTTTGTTGATCCAGACAAGACAGAAATGGTATATAGACTACATAAAGCCTTGTATGGATTGAAACAAGCATCGAGAGCTTGGTATGAAAGAATTCAGTCATATCTCATTAGCATAAAATTTGTTAGAACAAGTGAAAATAGAAATCTATACTTAAAATAAGATACCGATGGTAATATTCTGATTGCTGAAATTTTTGTTGATGATATCATTTTTGGGGGAAATGAATTGTTATGCAAATACTTTGCTAATGAAATGAGCAAGGAATTTGAAATGTCTATGTTTGGAGAGATCAAATTTTTTCTTGGTCTACAGATTCTTCAACAAGATGCATGCATATACATCACTGAGTCCAAATACATCAAGGAAGTGCTAAAGATATTCAAGATGGAAGATTCCAAACCAATTGGAACACCTATGGCTACTAGATGTAAGATGACAAAAGAAGACAAATCCAATGAGGTAAATCAGACTATATATAGATCAATGATTGGAAAACTAATGTATGTTGTTCACACCAAACCAGATATAGCACATGCAGTTGGAATAGTTGCAAGATTCTCTGCTAATCCCAAAGAATCAGTTATGACTGTTGTCAAGAGAATTTTGAGATATCTGAAGAACACCGAGGACTATGGCTTATGGTACAAAAGAGAAGGAAAATTTGAGCTACAAGTCTATATATATGCTGATTAGGCTGGAAACATTGATGACCGAAAGATCACAACTGGAGGAGCATTCTTCATGGGTGACAAACTTGTCACATGGATAAGCAAGAAGCAAGGATGTAGCTCTCAGTCTACTATAGAAGCAAAGTATGTGGATGCTACTGCAAATTGATCCAATATTGCATGGATCAAACAATTGTTAGAAGGTATGAATATGAAGATTCTTGAACCAGTAATTATTTATTGTGATAACACTCATACAATTAACATTTCTAAGAATCTAGACATGCATGCTAAGACTAAGCATATTTCTATCAACTATCACTATCTGAGAGAACAAGTGCAAGCAAAGGAGGTGACGCTGGAATACGTTCAATCAAAGGAAAAATTAGCTGATATATTCACCAAGCCATTACCAAAGGATATATTTGAGTACCTAAGATAGAGACTAGGGGTCCAACCCTTGTCTATCAGTCAGTAAGCTGACTAAGTGGTTGCATCAGCCTATACCAAATTTGAAGATCAATCATGTTGATGCAAACATTGAGATAAACAACAATAAATACATATGTACACAGTAAGGTACAAGTAAGCACCGAACACCAGAGACATTGTATTGCTGATGGATAGGAAAAATTAAACAATATTTTATGCAAAGGGATGAAACATGATAAAGATGATTATTTTTTTTGGCATTGTTGTCAAAGGGAGAGATGATTCCATATAAAGGGAGAGATGATCTCATTATTATAATGGGAGAGATTATTTCATCATCATAAGGGAGAGATTATCTCATTGATCAAAAAATATTATATCATTATCCATGAAGAGAAGTTCCTGAGAATCAAAAGGAAGAGTTAATCAATTTTCTAAGGGAGAGAAATTGATTACATATGAAATATCCATCTAAGGGAGAGAAGTAACAAAGGGAGAGAGTTCAGAAAAAAAAGAAAGATTGTTGTCAAAGGAAAAAGAGATTATCAAGAAGAGGAACAGTCAAGGCAGAGCACATATCAGAATAGAGATATCAAGTGATGCATCTATCTATTGAAGGGATTGAAGATTGAAGACAACCATTCTGTATGAAAAAAATCTAAGCTATTTTGAGCTTACCGAGAACCAAAAATTTGTAATAGTTGCAATAGGAAAGCTTGATGAAACTGTATATTTCATATTGTATTAGTGATAGTATAGTATGATAATGTAGTATGTTTCCATCAATGCCAAAGGGAGAGATTGATGACATGTAACTGATTGAATGTTTGAAGATGTTAAGTTGATCACCAAAATGCAAAAGGATAATGCAAGACATTGAATCAGTTAATGGATTGTATTTTCATTAATGTCAACTTGATATAATCTAATCGGTTAAAATCAAAGTGTCAAAGACTTCAAAGAATCAGAGAGATAAAGATTATGCTTTCAGTAATGCATAAAAGACAAGCATTCACAATGTGACTTCAAACATTGACGGTCAGTGGAAAATGATGGACAAAGATCACCGAAAGTCAAGTCACAGTGATGCCTGAGCAAGAACACCGACGAGCAGAATCACAAGAAAAACAATGGCCAAAAACATAGTATAAACCGACGGAGAAGCTCGAGGGGAACTGGAGTGTTGGCCAAAGCTATCAAAGAGTTAAACACCAAAATTAACTTGAGTTCGGAAAGACAAAATATCTAGCTGGTAGAGCTAAATATAGACTTAACTGGTAGTTATCTTTGTTTTCATCGACAAGATAAAGCCAAATATAAGTAAAAGATTTAAAGTTGTTTTGTCCAGTTGGAAAGAAGATCTCTATGAGATAAAATAAGAGTTTTTCTTTAAATCTAATTGGCAAGAATTGTGGATCACGCCAAGATCAAGAAAATCAAGAACCTAACAATGGTGATATCATGTCTATAAGGAGATAGATCAATTCATTACGAAGTGTGGTGGGTGAATGAATGAAAAGAGGATGCTTAAGAGAAACTGAAGAAGAGCAACTTCATACAGTCCTGATCAATCAAGATGAGGAAATAGCTAAATTTTTCTGTGGACACTGAGCAATAGAGCACAACATCACTGAGAAGAATCAAAGTGGAGCAAAGGTATAAAAATAGATATATTGATCAGAATAGTTTTATGAGATTATAATAGATCTAAAAATCTGCAAGTATAAGTTGTATATGTGAATAAATCATACTGTTTCGATTTAACCATTGATTCAGAAAGTTTCTTAACCAAGCAGGATTTAAAGATCCTTTCTATATTGAGATACATCCCAAGGAGTATCAAAAAGTTTGATCATGAATATAGCATGAGATTCCAGATACTTATTGATAGACCAAGTGAGTGTTTGATCAAGGAAGGTAGCATAGAGATGCCCGATATCAAGTGACATACTAAAATTTTAAATCCTCTAACAAGGTCACACCTAACAGTGTGTTTGTAACCTTTAACAGGGTTGGCTCTTCAGTGAGCTCACTTCAGAAGAGTGAAAATTTTGGGTTACCGGTCCCAAGTGGTTTTTTCCTTAACAGGGTTTCCACATTAAAAATCCATGTGTCAATGTGTTTATGAGTCATTACTTTAGTGTTTTGCATTACACATAACTTAATTGAATTGAATATCGGTATCCTATATATAATTTACTGTCTTTTAGTAAATTAATAGGCTTCTATTCGGTAAACATACAGTAGAAGGTTTAACAAAGCGTTGTGAGCAGTAGTAATTTGATAATAGTATTTGGAGGCATTCATATTATAGGACTGAAGATAACTAGAGGCTTAATATTGTGGTACTAAGTTTTTGGGTTGATTATTGGAATATTTTTTAGGCCACTGATTCATCCCCCCCTCTCAGTTATTACTAACATATTATAGACTATTTATAGTCTTATTAGAAGAGGGTAGTTTCCACCTAACAGGGGTACCCCAGCTCACCAAACTCCTCGTAGATTTGAAAGTATATCAACTTCCCTTATTCTCAAGAAGGGATTGACTCTTGTATTAAAGAGGGACAGGTGTATGAGGATCATGAAACATCAGGTTTGGAATACAAGTTCCATGCATGTGGCCCTACATCACATCACATAGTAATACAAATTCATCTTTAGGTAGGTAGCAAGTGCTTGTTCATAGTGTTGAGACCAGTGCAAACTTGGCTTTGAGGAGATTTTTTGAAAATAATAAGGGCCACTTGGACCCTTTTTATTGAGACATCTAAGGCTTTTAATTTTGTTGTCTTTTGTATTTTATTTCTACAAATGACATGCCAAGACCATTCAACAACCAGTCAAACCTCAGATTTTGTCCTAAATCATAAACACCAATATTGATGTTTGCGCCTGTGTCATAGGAATAATTTTTTACACCTCTCTAGACTAAAACTAACTAGTAGACCATTTTAGGAAATACTTTACATTGACATTTGCACCTGGAGTTTGACATTGGCACTTTTTAGTAGCTGCGCCTAACAACTAGTGTTTGCATCTCTCTAGACCATAACTACTTGTTAGAGAACTTAGAAACTTTGTTCAATCTCTATGCTTGTTGTCAACCATCTATGATTTTTGAAACTTACATCTAGGAATTGACGCTTGTGCTAAATCAGACCAAACTATTCTTTCCAATAAATCAGTCATCATAATCATCATTAGGATTTTCAAACAAAATTGAACTTTTGATTAGTGAACTTGTCCTACATACATAGAATTAATTGAGTTCATTTAACCAAATAATTTCATCTAACACTCATCCGCATCATCCTTTTCACCAACCCTTGATCATAACCTTAGAAATCAACCTCTTCCACATAATTAATTCTAATCATCTCTCAAATCAAGCATCAAATGAACCCTTTTCAATCTTCACCTTTGGAATAATGAGCATAATATTTCTTCAATTTCCAATCATCAATCCAAGTTGTCAACCCAAGTCAATTTATCCAAGTCAACTAAATTTTTTAATTTCTTAAATCCATCTAAATATTTTGATTTTTCTCTTAAGAAAGTAATCCATGTAATTCTAGACAAATGATCAATTAGAAACATAAAATATGTCTCACCATTTATTCCTCTTCTCCATTGGGTCTACACAAATTTGTATGAACTAGCTCCAAAGGTTTTGTAGTATAATATTCTTGTTATTGAACTTGTTTCTTGTCTACTTTCCTATATGGTACTCTAGTAAATCCCTTGTTTATTTAGAAGAATGAATATCCACCATCTTTTCAAAATTAAAATGTCACATTTTGTTGTTCTATAACCAATATTCAATAATATGTGTCATCAAAAAATTCCTTCCTCAATTTTCCTTGATGTAGTAGACATTTCCATCTATCCTAGTACTTTATGAAACTATCCTTCTAGAACTTTTTTTGATCTCACATCTTGACCCATAAAATGTAAGCTCATAACCTTTACTACATATCTGACTTATACTCAAAATATTATGTATTAAACCCTTAACATAATAAATATCATCATTCTTGTGCTTACCATTAATGTATACATTTCCCTTAACACAAATAGGTACAACCACTTCACCAACAAACTTAACCAACACTAGTAAATTTGACCTCAATTTTCGACGACAATTGGTCGAAATTTCGACAGTAATTTCGACCAATTTACGACCAAAACTTTCGTCGGTCTTTTTTTGTCGAATTTTCGACGTATTTATAATTGGTC
>MU226971.1:2026862-2041478 GCA_018584345.1 Thuja plicata | reverse complement strand
ATTTCGACCAACACGGGCATAAAAGTAAAAAAAAGAAAAGTTAACTTTTATATTGCGACCAAACAAAACAATTTTGCAAGTTGGTCGAAAAGTTTGGTCGCAATTTAGGGTCAAATCTATTAGTGCAACCCACCATTAAACTTTTCAAACTCAAGGAAATTCCCTCTATCACCTATCATATGATTTTAACATTTGAAATAAATTAGATCCAGGGTATAGGTTATTATCTTTCATGGATGACAGTCCTTATAATCATTTTTCTTTCAATATTATCTATAACACTTTGACTTCCATACTTGTTACTATCATTTTTCTTAATATCTAGCAACAATATTTCATCATTTGAATAATTGGCATCTTCATCTTTTGATGAATGAGATTCTACTGAAAGAATACTTTTCTTACCTTTATGTCAATTATTTATCTTTGTATTTCTGTCATCTCATCTATAGCTATTCTTTCTTTTATTGAAATCAAGATTCTTATAGCTATGTTTCTTAAAAGGGCATCTAGCAACATACTGACCTATTCTTCCATAGTTAAAACATTTAAAGGGAAACTTACCATTATAATTTATGTATCTTGTGTGTGTGTGTGTGTGTGTGTGTGTGTGATGACTCTCCTCAATAGTATACAACTTAGGTTTGTATGCTCTAGGCATGGTTCTCATTACTTTCCTCACAATTTTATTATCTTCTATCATTCTTCAAATACATTTGATCTAACTTACAACTTCATTCACTTGGTGTGAGTATCTCTCATTATTTTCATATTTTGACATCCTTAGGGTTTCAAATTTGTGCTTTAGATTTTGCATCTTGACTTTCTTGATCTTCTTTTCTCCTTCATAGATACTGCTCAAACATCTTTTTTAGTTTTGTAGGACATAACCTTCAACAACTCTAAATCTCTTAAGCTACTGATAATAGCATTTCTAGATTTGACATTATTCTCATGCAACTTGATCTCATCTAGAGTAGAAGGATTACCAGGCCAAGGATTATATCCGTTCTTAAGAATATCCCAAATTTTGAATAGCATAGAGTCCAAATATGATTCTATTTGTGCCTTCCAAAAGGTATAATTTGATCCTTAAAACTTTGCTACTTTGTGACTAGTTTCATGTGTCATAATGGATCTTCTTGAAGTGGTTAATCTTCTCCAAGAGGAACTCAACTTTGATACCAACTGTTAAAAATACCACAAGACTGGGGGTGAATCAACCTTGAGAAAAACTTAAAATTTTTCTTTCAAAAACACTTATCAATTATATTTATCCTACTAACCATAAATGAAATACAATGTAATTATATTAACACACAAAAATATGAAGACCAAATATTTACATGAAAAACCTAATAGGGGAAAACCACAGTGAGAATCACACTCACTATATGAATAACTTGAATAAAATGTTTTAGGCCAAAGGAAAGTGAAGCTCATTGCTTCTAATTTTATTTGAAAGCTAAGGTTCACAACCCTAGGGAAAGATACAAACTAAGGCACACAATTCTAGGGAAAGATACAAAATACTTGTTGACTAAAGCACCCAACTCTAGGGTAAGTACATAACTTCAAAAGTTTATAAAAGGACTCACTATCTTCTAGAAGCTATAGGGAATTTATAAATTGAAATGAAGAAGGATATCCTAATCATGAAATGGTCCACAACCACTTTGTTAATGACCAATTTATCATTCCAAACACAACTTGCATTCATTGCCTCAAACTTGTCAACTCTAAAATATATTATCTTCAAAACACATCATTATTGATATTCACATATCTGCACTTTCACATTCACATCTATAATCAATCTACATCCAATCCAATTCAAACCACACACAACTCAAAAATCTCCATGCCTATATATATCAACTTGATCCCCAAAACCTTTAACTAGGTTGACTATGGTAGAGATAAACAATATTTACACAAAGACAATCACCATGAACACTTCATGCGCTCAATTTGGTCCACCCTAAGAGATAAAAGGGGAAATAAATCCATCACAAAATAGATTCTCAATAGATATATTGAAGCACACACAACACAATACTATCAAAAAAATTCATCAAATGTAACCTGTAGAAAAGCATTAAAGTGCATTAACTAGTTGGCCCAAAAAATCCTCCCATAAGCATAACTCAACGTGGATCTCGAAATGATATGGTGAGACCCATAAAAACCTCTTCACTCAACATCCAATTTTATCTAGATTGAAATATCATAATAAAATTAAGATTATCCACATATATGGCTAGAGACCAATACAAATAATAATATTAAACAAAAAAACAAGATAACTTTACTTATGGAGCAAGCCAACAGATGAATTCTGAATTGGAACACTGCACAAGCCTTTTGGACATATCCACTTTGTCATACACCTAGAAAAAAAATAAGGATTGTTCTCCAAACCAATCCTGATAGAAAACCTCACTATTAGCAAATAGAAAACCAAAACTTCATCCTTTGAACTATTGAGGACCTAAAAACATGATAGTGAAACATTCACAAAGCATAAATATTAAATCCAAAACTACAAGCCACCATCTTATTATGTAGAGGAATGCAGGACATTCTTTCATAAGAAATCCAAATACTCTTTCCTGAATATTCTAGTTTCACATAATGTTACCTTCTAGAAACACCATATACTAACTCAATATCATCACTGAACGTTTGGACAACATCTGAGCACTAACTTCTAAACATCTATCATATTTTATATATCAAGAAATGTAACACTCTATCAAGTTGACATTGATTCAAACAACATGTTGACATCAATAAGAACACTAAATACATATTGCTAACAATTTTATCATATAATGTACTTATGCAGGGGAATTTTGGCACATCCACAAGAGATACACTTAATGCACAAAATATGACCACTTAGAGCACCATATTTCCAAGGGTTGTTATGATCACAAGGTATCATGCACGCGGTTTCCTTTTCTTCTGCTCACCATGCATGACCAATTCACAAGGCATATTCCAATCTTTTCACAAGGTGGTTATCTTTTAGTCTTACTCTTAGCAGGGACAAGCTTTATCACACATTCATCTAGAAAAAGGTCAAAGAACTTGTATATGATGATTACAACATAAGGGCACTTTACACATTGACACATATAAGGGGGACTAACATAAGCCACGTAGAGGTTGTCCACATAATTAAATCCATATTCTTGCATCCTAAACTATCCCAAGTTAAATTACAATGATATTCACATCCTTAATAAGGACAACTCAAGATAGACACTTTTCCACATCAACAAAAGATATCATGATGGAGTATTCACATCAATGTTTCAAGTTGCACAACATAGGATAAGGTTAACACAAGGCTATAATCAACAATTCCAAATGATGTTTAATAATATTTAGAATAATAAGTGATAAAATCATGCAAGGTAAGAACAACATGACTCCATGGATCACAATGCAAGAAATCCATGATGCAAAACATTCTTTGAGAATACTTTATTGAGTCACTATGTAAGGTGAGAACATCACAACACCATGATCATAGTAAATGGTACACACAAGGAAAATGAGTTGTGTGAATTCTTCATTATTCTATAAGAAATGAATCACATTTTCTTTCATAACTATGCTCTCATGAACATAACAACCGTGAAAAATAGGGAGATAAGTCATTAATAAAATTGAGCTACCATGTTGATTCAAACATTCCTCACTTATGAATAATTCTTCTTACATATGCAATGATGCACTATAACAATTTGGATGCACAATGCATTTCAATGCAATATAAAAAATTCAACGCAACATAGACATGAATTAATTCAATTTATTTTGCATTCAAATGTAACTCTCACATGATTTAGTGCACAATTACCAATCAAGAGCCAATTAATAGGCACTCAAACAATACAACTTGATACTAATCAATTGTGTCATTCTAAGAGGGACATATAGAAAATGGGCCAATAATAATTAAATATATAAGAAAAAATCAAAATCAAAAGGGCCAACACACTAGGGGCCACTTATTGCACATAAAAGGGTCACTGCAACACACTAGGGGTCACTTCTTGCACATACAAGGGTCCTTACAGACCTTCAACAACATACATTCACCATACACATCTTGCTAGGTAAAACAAGGAAACATCAACTATTGTCACCAAAACAATACACACACCCAAAACTACATGAAGGCTCAACAAGGCTCACATAAGGAGAAAAAACCATCTAATGAGCTCTAACAATCTCAAACAGTTCTTGGGTGGGGATATCTATCCATCCCTAATGGGTGCAAATGGAACCAAGATGTATCCTTTCTCTACCACAAGATATTTGGTCTCACATACACTAATATCATTGATACACATCTCAAGGCACCACAATATTAATCTCATGACCAAATTACAACATGAGTATTTATGCCACTATGCGCCAAGTACAATAACTCAGATGGGCAATAACACAGCCATAGAAGATATATTGTAACATTCTCTCTACTACCATATATAATTCCTCACTAAGGAATCCTTGAGGATAAGAGATAAAAAAACATAAATGGTATACAATATTTTTTGTTTGAAAAAATGAATTCATCCATATGCAACATGTGAAATTCTAAATCTCAATTCTTAAGACTAGGTCAAACTATCACTAAGTGCCACTAAATGAGTGGAAGAAAAAAACCATAAAACTAAACCAAGAAAGTTAAAATATATTGCAACATATTATGAATGATATATTGGGTTCTTTAAGTCACCCAAAACCTTTCCTAAAGTTTTAGAACTTAACTTGAAAAATTGGACATTTTCCTAGGTTTAGGCATCACAAGGGAGCTCCATAAAGCACTAACTTGCACTCCAAAACCACAACCATCAACAAAACTAACTCTAAATATTCCTAAATTTCCTCTAAAGGCTCTATGACTCTTCTATCTTTTCAACACAACTGGAATGAAGTTAACTAGACACTTTGAGCTCCCAGAATCCTCTCCCGACTAAATTATAATTTTTAGGGGCAGAATGATACTTTTGCGAAGGAAATGCACATTTTTTTAGGAAATAAGGGAAACTTTTTTTATAAAGGCACTTTCATTCACAATAGGGTGATTTTTTCACCAAAAGGGTGCATTTTGTTTGCCAAAAATGTGCTTCTATTCACTAGAAAGGTGTTTTTGTGTAGCGAAGAGAGGTGCTCTTCAAAGCACATCCAAAAACCCTTAAACTTCTCTAAACTGATCCTAACACACTAAAACACATCATAATTAAATGGAAACACATTGGGACAAATGAAAAACATTATTGATGCTCCCAAACAAATTAGGAATGAGAAAACACTCACAAGTCCTACCCAGATTCACTTGAATTCATTTGAATACAAATGATAACACTAAGAGAGGAATGAAACACCTTCACAATACTACATAAAACCAAAATAAAATATCTATGTTCATTTTAAGAACCAACCAAAGTGTTCCTAAAAACTTCACCAAAATTACCACCACAAGAATAAGAGAGAAAAGAATAACAACCATGACTGATACCAACATTGACACAAGCAATCTACTCCAATCCATCATAATATCATTCAATTACATATAACTCCATGAGGAGTCTATAATTAATATTTTACATAGTCTTGAATCAATTAAATTGCTTACATCATATCATCAAATAGAGAGCAAGAAGATATAAGAAAAGAATAGCTATAAACTCCTAAAGCTAATATTAAAATCTATGTGTACTAGTCCCCAATATTGGTTTGCAATGCACCCAACCATGTGGAACCTTTAGGTCCACCTGACTATGCTCGTGGAGGTAGTCAAGTAGTTAGATAGAAAGCACATAGGATAATACTTACACAAATAATAAATATGGAGCATACACTCAACATGTAACATCAAATGTCATTAATCATAACACAACACCAAATAAAAGACACCAACAAAAATATCATCCTCATCGTAGAGAAACATCAAATAAGAAAGGTTTCAAAATAAAAATAAGCCAATATCAAATGAAGTAAAACTATAATTATGAGTGACACTAAAATGAAAGGGATCCACACCTCAAGGAGCAACACCAAATGTTTCAAATGACATATGTCACAACACAATAACCAAATAGAGAAAACAACAATAAATCCATGGGTTCTGCTAAATCAAAGAGGCCCTAGATAATAGAGTGTCAACTATAGGAAGTGTCATCATGTGTTCTTGTGAGGATGCATTACAGAGAACTAAGAAATCTCTCATATGGACATTTAGCATAGTTTGAACAATAAAAAGAGAAAAACCTAAGGTAAAATTTGAACATGAACATTATAATTAGTCTTACTTGATTCATGGAATCTACCTACACATAAATACAATAGATTCTAAATATTAAATGTATATTTCAATCATTATACTATATATTTCAAAATATCACAAATAATTTTACATATCATTCACTTAAAATACATTAACAACTCTAACTATCCTTTTTGAACATATCTATATTAGAATCAACTTCTTATATACTAATTTAACTATAATTTCCTTATTAATTATTTATCTTAATTAATTTAAATTATGTAGGAGGGTAGCTTCCATTTAAAGATTATAGTTGGCTATTTTTACCACCATTAGCCCATCACACATAACCGACATGGGACATCTTCATTATGGGCTAAACTCTGCTAGGTCCAAGATGTTGTGTTTTCCTAGATTCCCTGCGTGATCCCACAAAGTTGTGTCCCACTTTTAGGCATGAAGAAAAAAAATGCAAATGCAAATTTTTCATTTTTGACCCCTTCGAGCAAATGGGGGTGTTTGTGCGAAAGGGAAAAAGCCCTTCACACGAACTAGATGAAATGTGGGGTTCACTCGAACTGGACCCAATTCAAGAAAATCCTATGAATCAACAGAAAAGGAGAAATTTGGACAAATTTTCCACGGGGGGTTTTCTAGAATGGGGTTCATGCGAACTCCTTTCGCTAGAAGGGGTGTTCTAGCGAACTCCCTGAATTGGCCATCCTCTCCAAAGCCAACAAATTTCTGCAAGTTTTTTTCCCTTTGAAGGTCTCAATCAAGGACCAAATAAAAAGATCTTTTGAAACCCAAATGGAAGATAATATGATCAAAACAAGCTTTACAGTGACAATAATTTTAATATATATTGAGTTCATTGTGACTTTCTATTTTTAGTTTAATTAAACAAAGGTTGTCTGACCATTTAGCTATCTCTCTCTTCGAAACTTCAGAAAAATAATAAATTAGGAAAAACAAATTATGGAAAATATGTAGGAAATAGGTATTTATGTTACCTCTCTATCAAAAAAAGAACCTATGTCTAAATTACAGTTAGAGCGATCCAAAGGAACCTATGTCTAAATTACAGTTAATGTCACTTCATAACTAAATAAACTATAAAATTTTGAACCAACTTGAATGAAACCAATTGGATCATCTAGGTATTGATGTTACAAACATAACCTCAAAATAATTACATTGTTAGCACTTTTGAAAAAAAAATTATGCTGATCCAAGTGACTGTCACTCTTTAAAAATGCTAATTTTTCATGCAACCCACTTTTTGAAGGAGAAGGAAAAATGGATACAAATCATTTCCATTTTTTTAAAAAACTATATATTTAGAAGCTAGAAACAAAATGCTAAAAGTGACTAGTTTATATCATCTTCAAATCCTTAATGGTTTCACAGCAATATGTGTCTGAATGCGAAGTTTTTTTTTTCAGAATGTGAGTCTCAGTGTCAATTAAGTTGGCCAAAAAGTGGGACACAGTATTGTGGGAACACCCTGCTGCTAACAAGTTGTGTTATTTGAAGTCTCATTGGTGTTACGTATAGAATTGGAAAGAATTTTCTCATCAGATGTCAATAGCATAAGTGAAGACGATGAAAGGAAAATTTACATGATCAGGAGGAGATGCATATGTCTCTGAAATTTAGATCAAGAATGAAACATGTAGTAAAGCTCATCGAGAGGACATGTGATTTTGGTAGGAAGCTCCCCAAGTTTTTCCAATTTATTACAAAAAAAGTCATGCAGAGGAGATATTTAGAAAGGGTCAACATATCATGTTATTCCCCCTCGAGGTTTGCACCCTACCTCCACGTAGTGTTGTGAACTAAAAGGAAATGTTTTATGCAGGTGTGCGGGATGGGTAATATTTCATGTTTCCTATTTCAAAATTACTTTTCCACTGACACGATTTGATTGTTGACAACCATGCCATGGTATTAGGACTAAATATTCAATGTTGAGCGACTCTTTTGGCTCTGTAAACATGAGGCCATTGCATTCCCATGCTTATAATTTACTATTTCATAGGGATATAGTTGTCCCTTCCATCTAGCAGATGTATCATTTGACCATTTTCTATCATTTCATGAATCAAGTTGCACACAGAGATTAGATTTTAGATATGATTTGATTTCTTCTACTTTCTGTAACCTAACTCCACTTTTGTTGGGGTTTGATCTTCAGGTTGTAATTAGAGTTATGCCTTATCTATAAAGGAAATTGTTCTACATATTTTTTGGGTTATTCTCTCTAGTTCTCTTGCAGTGGCCATGCCCTACATTTGTATTTTTTTTCCTTTTCCTTATATGAATATAAATCTTAGTATTTTACCTCTTCTCCCACTTTGATATTTTGTGCATTTTTTGCCTTGTATGGATTATTTTTCTTTTGTTTTACTTTTTTTTAATGTTTTGTCTAATGTGCGCATGGATGTGGTATTGTGAGGATTATCCTTCTTTACAACATTTCATTTGTTCTGACCTGTATATGATTCCTTGAAGGATAGATTAGAGTGAGATTGTGTATGTTTGGGTGCTCTATTGATGTTTGTGATTTTATGGGAAGGGAGCAACCAAAGTTCAATCTAGTGCATCACCCCCTTTTCCATTTCTGCATTTTCCTTCTCCCTTTTCCTAGCAACTTGTAGTTTAGACGCACCCTGACTGGAAGGAAGTTGAGCTTCTCTGGAGATTCAACCTCACATGTGCAAGTCCCACACTTGGAGGTTATTTTAATGTTTCACAAAGTTGCTTGGGGGTCATAACTCAAGCATGAGTGTTGACTTTTGTGATAATAGTTACTTTTGCTCCTCTTTGTACACAAATCAAATTATACTAAATCCAAGGCATTATCATTTTACTTATCACTAACTCTGCACTCACACAATGTATATCCCTGTAATTTTCCAAGGTATTTACACACATCATTTATAGCTTTTTAGCTTTTCTAAATTATTGGTATTATCTTGATATGATCAATCAATTAATACAAACCAAATATTATAATATAGTTTATGTTCTTGAATACCATTATCACAAAGGAAAATAGACTAGATTTACCTCCAATCCTTGACTTTTATTGTTTTAAAGTTAGAAGTTACCCTTGATAAGTATTAAACCATCTTATATGATGAAAATAAAACCCAATGGAATATACCTCATGTGTTACATTAGGTGAGAATAGATAAATGAGACATGATCTAATTTCAATCATAGATCACATACAACTCCACTTGATAGATGATCAAAGATAAAAATAGATGAGTGAAGAGAAAACCTAGAAGCTTGTAGATGGACTTTTAATTATAGTGAAGTTTTTTGTCAAGATGTATGATGTTTACTCTGATGTCGTGCAATAGTTAAGAATAATTATGCCTTCCTAAATTAGCTCCTAAATGTAGTGCATATGTATCTCATTTTTTTTTTATCTCCTTCTAATGAGTTGATTCCTTCATATCTATATTGCACTTTCATTTTCACAAAATATGAGTATAGCATTTTGGAATGTATTGCCAAATTTTATAAGAATATTTTGAAACCAAATAGCTTTAGTGATGTCAATAACTATCCGTTGATACCTAGAACCTTTGTCGATGAAAAAAAAATCATGGATTACTTCTTGCTCGACCAACAAACATGACCATAACAAAATGATAATAAATATGTTGAAGTACACTTGTGATCCTAAGAATCACCTACTTGATATGAGTTAGTGTGTCCCGCCAAGTCAATATCCATGCTCCTTGCATAATAAATTCCATAATTATAGGGTGATCCCACAATAATGGGTTACAATGTTTGGCCAAACTTGTCAATAAAATTAGGATTTTATATTATATCTTCATTTTTTAAAACTTATAACTATTAAAACATTAAGAATTTGAAGATGAAGCAAACAACTATTGATTTGTGGGATTTTGTGTGTGTGTGTGTGTGTGTGTGTGTGTGTATAATCGAAAAAAGTACATATTTTTACATAACTTTTAATAACTTAATTTTTTATATTAGTCAACATTTTTGAGAAGTGACATTTATATCATCATGCATATCATTTTTATAGAAAGAATAAAATTCCAACTTTAAAATATAGATGTATCATACCAATATCTAGTGTATGAATATTTTTCATAATTTTTGTTGCATGATTTAGTTAACTTTTAATTTAGAATAATTGCAATTCAAAGCTAGAGGTGTATGTCATCATGCACAACTTTTTTTTGTATGTATTTGAATTGATTTCTTATTTTTTGTGTTAAAATTAGGATACCAATACTTAGGAAAAATATCAAAAAAAATCAACCTTTTTTCTTCATTTTCCTACTTTTCCACGTGTAAAACAAATACTTTAATGTTAGGAAAACCTACATTGTAGCGATAAATTTTTTTTTTCGATGAATATGTCATCCTATTGTTCAAATGGAAATGTAACATTGGTTATTATCCCCCCCACAATGTACAATTCTCACTCTTATATTGTTGAACAATGCTCATGTCTTCTTGTGAAATGACTTGATTGCTCCAAGAGAGGTGACACTCTATAATTAATTCTTTCTTTCTAGAAAGCGACACACTTCTTTGAATACATTCTTCTTTGTTAATGCTTGATCACGATCATAACAAATTAATATATCTCTTTAATGAAATCCACTTTTAGAAATTTCACGTAGACCTATAGATAGTCTATCACAACTTTTGAACCCCAAACTATCTCTCCAATCGCTCCGATCCTATTCTTCAAAATTTGTTTTTTACCAACATATCCTAAATTTAGAAAAATACAACGGTGGATTTGTGAGATATGGTCCCTGTACTGAGACTATATTTTCTGAGACAGTCACACATTCACCATCAACAAACTACTCTTTTACATTTACATTCTGGCTCTTATACCATGTTAAGTTTTAGGATAGATGCAAATGTAATAGCACTCTATGTTGTATGTGTTTTCCAAATGCAACAATCTCTTTTTCATTTATATTGGGAATGAGGCTAGGAGAGACATGTCCCTTCATGGGACATGTCTATTTATTATTATTTATAAGAAAGGACACACCTCTTCCCATTAATTATAATTTAATCAATCTTATAATGTTTCATCTATCAATTATTAATTAAGAATAATTTAATAATTTAATATTGAACATTAAATTCATATGATTAATAATAATATAACATATATATTATATTATTATTAATCAATATATATTATGTGTACTCTAATGATCATACGACTGAAGCTACAAACATTAACACTCCCTCTTAGCTAGGAAAGATGATCAAACAAAATGTGTAGTGGTCTCTTGTGTCAACACTTATGCCCCTCACCATAGCTATACAAAACATCAACAACTTCTATACACAATTTAAACAAACCTAACTTCAACCTTCTTCTTTGGCTTTTATAGAATCTCAATAGCCCAAACCAATTTATGATCCAAACTTTTTCCTATCCAAGATGCCATTGGTATCTATTGTCCCTAAATAGAATTAATGGTGTTTTCTAAATTCTCAAGATGACTCCACTAAAAAATATTACAGTTGATAAAGGCTCAAGTATAAAAGGTTTGGATTTTGTATTTAGGATCACTAATTTGAAGATAAATCCTAAGAAATAATTAGAACATGTTTAAACATTTCATAGTATTAAATACAAAACATTTACGTAGCATTTAGAGTAGTAAATATTATTTAAAGAACATCTTCAAACCAAGGAGAGATTCACATTTCATTCTTTTCTATTTAAACTTCAAAATTATATTATTACATATTGTAAAAGAAAAACAAAGGATTTGATTAAGGAAAGAGGGAAGAAACTTCATCCTTATATGATGGATCTTTTAAAAGTGTTCATAAACATTGTCTTGATAATTAACATAAGTTCAACAATAAAAAGAGAAAAACTCAAGACACAATTTTAATATGACCTATATAACTTGTTCTAATTCTAAAGATCCATCAAAATACAATAGATTCTAAAAATTAAAAATAGATTTCAATCACAATATTATATCTATTAAAAAATCACAAACTATTTTATATATCATTCACTTAAAAGACACTAACTCCTCTAACTATCCTTTTTTAAACATAAATATTAATTGAATCAACTTCATTTATACAAATTTAAATATATTTTCTTATTAATTTTTTTTTATCTTAATTAAGATACATTATTTAAGCTTCCATTTTAAGGTTACTTTTGCTCCTCTTCATACACAAATCAAATCATACCAAATCCAAAGCATTTTCACTTTAATTATCACTAACTCTACACTCGCATGATGTATATCCTTGTATTTTTTCCAAGTTGTAACTCACATCATTTATAGCTTCTTAGCTTATCTAAATTGTTGATATTATCTTCATACAATCAATCAATCAATATAAATTGAATACTACAATATAGTTCATAATCTCAAATACCATTATGACAAAGGACAACAAATCAGATGTACCTCTAATTCTTAAATTTCATTTGAAAAATAGACACAGCTTTTCCATTAATTTATATTAAAGTAAACTGCTTTTCCATTAATTTATATTAAAGTAAACTATTTAAAAAAGAAACATGAACACCCTTGAATAATCAATCAATTTTGAAGTAAAACATTTCCCTTGATTAAGTAAAGCACCATCTTATAAACTGCAAAGAAATTCCAATGTAATTGTTTTGCCATTTTACCTCCTCCTAACAAGTACATAGACTGCAATTGAATCACAGCAAGTGTTGGCTCTGTCTCAACTCATTTATTTCAAATCCAACTGGAAAACATTATTAATCTTAACATATATACTCATGACCATGTTAGCCATAAGCCAAATCTTGTGTTTATTTAGTACAGTGATTGGTCAGAAGCCACAAGAACGAGGGCCTGCAATTGTGGTCTCAGTGCATCCAGTGGCTGTGGGATCACATCTCTTCACTTCAGAGCATGAGCAGGGCAGAGTGGGTATTGAATGAACATCACATTCTGCTCCTGAATCAGCTGGGCATGGCTCATTCCTTGTGCATCCTTCTGCTCATGTTTCACCCATTACAAACACCCATCAATACTAATCATAACAAGCACAAAATCTAAGAAAAATAAGAAAACAAATTCTTCCTAATTCCAACCTGGGTAAGGACACTTTGAAGCTTCAACTCCAATATCAACATCTGCACAAAAACACAGTAAGAATAAGATTATTTTCTTTAGCACTTTGGAACTGAAAAGTGTGTTTCTAACCCTAAACCAGAGCAAACAGTTACCTGTTGATAACATTATCAATGCCAAAGCTAAGACAAATGCCAATGCTGCAATCTTCTCCTTTCGAGCCATATTCTCTCTCTTAATGAAAGTTTATGTGGACTGTGTACAGAAAAGCTGCTTCTTATATCATAGATTACAAGAATTGAATTAGGTTTATGGATTACCATGCATGACTTTTTCTTTGAAATGTTCATCTGGGTTTGAATATTTATATACATTCAGCCAGCTCTTGATGTTTATCCAGTATGGAAAGTTTGTAGTCTCACCATTTGCATTGCTTTAGAGTGGTCAAATCAGAAGTTATAGAATAGACGTTGAGGCTCAGATATGCTGCACATCTTTTTAGACTTGTATATTCATGCATGCATATGCAAAGGTATTGATGGAGATCTTGTTTTAAAACACTTCTTTTGGAGGAACGTGCTAACTTGAGCATTTTTCTTTGTGAATTATGGGCAGTTATCTTTGTTTAAAAATTCAATGGCTGTCTTATCTTGACTTGACTATCCTTCCTTTATCATCACAGCCGAGATATTAAGATATTATCTTCTAAAGGAGGTCATTAAAGTCATGCTTTCATACTTCTATAATGTGGATTTTAGGTTCGTTGGGAGGATCGATGGATTTACTAAAATAGGAAGTTTTTGATTAAAGTGGGTGGGTTTTTCACACAGCCCAAATCTTATTATAAACTAGTAATTGTACCTTGGTGTCTAATAGAGAAGAAATGTAAGGTTAAAAAATGGAAATTTTTGTTCTTTTTTATATATTTTTGTACTACAGAATTAATAAGTAGGCCATTTATAAAATGATGTTATTTATGTAATAAAGGTCTCAATGGAGAAGTGATTTTTGTAAATCCACTATCCATTTATTTAAATGGGTCTCTTATCAATAGAATAGGTAGACATGGAGAGAAGGGAAGAGGGGGAGATAAGGGTAAGAAAGAGGGGGTGATAGAGGGGAGGGGATGAGATAGAGATATAGAAGGAATGTACACGGAGAATGCTGCCAAAAAACTTTCAATCAAAAAAATTTTAGAATTAAGAGAGAAAATAAGAGGTG
>MU226971.1:2014094-2026796 GCA_018584345.1 Thuja plicata | reverse complement strand
ACTACTCTCTCTCTCTCTCTCTCTCTCTCTCTCTCTCTCTCTATATATATATATATATATATATATATATATCACCATCTATATCTCTACCTATCATTCCCTCTCTCTCTTGCTCTATATCTCTTTCTGTGTCTATATATTAGTCTCTTTTATCCCTACCTATTTCTCTCTCCTCTATTTATCAATCCATCTCTTTCTCTCCATATACATTTCCTCTACCTCCATCTCCATATCCACCTCCATCGTATTAATTTGTAATTTATAGAGAGGAAGTGTTGAGAGTATTTAATATCAAACAATATTAACATGAATAAAAAATAATCTGACTATCATTAAGAATAAATTTGTTAACAAAATTATATTTTCTAATATTAATTAATTTAAAAATATTATATGTAAAAGATATTTACACTTGTGAACCTTATATTTTTATTTAATAATATATAAGATGATAAATAACTTAATTAAAGATGAAATATATATATTATACATAATTTTTATTAAACTTAAATTATGCAATTTACCCATAAGTGACAAAATAAAATGGTAGAGCAGGCTCATTATTCGAGGTTCAAAAAGTAGAAATATCTACAACTTTATTCTCAAAACCCTAGCGAATATCACCATTTTCAGCCCTGTAAGGGCATAACCACGGGCGACTGTTATCTGCAAAATGTCGACAATACCTCATACGATGGTAACATGTTTTCTTCTCGGTCGATTCATGATCTGCATTCGAAATAGATTTGGTATGAGATATTTGACCGTCGATAGCTTGGTTTTTCTGCAGAAACAGATGATTTTTTATGGACATACTAAATATGCTTCCAATAGCTTTGCTAGAATTTTTCTGAGAGTAGAATTCCAAATGATTATGATGGTTGACAAGTAGTAAAATCTAAAAGGGCAAAGAAAAATAGAAGAAGGATCGTCGGTTTATGGTACCTCCTTCACAAAACCCTAATTTGTTTCCAAATATATATAATCCCTTTGAAGTTTTAAATAAAACAAATGATTTACCCTCTAAAGCTACGACTTTTAACAAATCTTTGGATAACCCTAATGTCTCAATACATATCACTGAGAAAATTTCAAACATAAAACCTACATCACCACATTCTGTATCCTCAAACATAACCCACTTATCTCTCATCATCTACGTTGTGCCTCAGAAACTCTAAAAATCTCAAGAAAAAATATGATGATGAGAAATATTAACCCTATGAATGATTTATTTTTGGAATCTATGGATTTTGCCTCCAAAAGTATTGAAATTAAATTAGGAAATGTATATACTAAAGGGTTGCGAGAATATTGCAGAACAAATGGGCTCTTCGCTAAATGGTTAGGGCATGGATGCCACTCTGTTAACATTGTGGAATGGTTCAAAATTACTTTTTCAGGACAGGTAAGTATAACTCTTCTGCAAAATAATTTTTTATTCATCAATTGTTTTGATAAGGAATTGAAAGCTTCCTTTTTTAACGGTGTTTGCCCTAATTTTATGAATTCAGGTTTCTTATTTATCGATTGGTGTAGCAATTTTAATCCTAAGAAAGTAAATAATTTAGATGTTATTAGATGGGTATTGTTTCCAAATTTACCTATGGTAATTATTCATTGTAAAATAATAATGGAGATTGCAAACAACATAGGTAAATTACAAACAACATAGGTAAATTGGTAGAATTAGATAGGGATTTTTTACAGAGTTTAGATGTGAAATTTACGATATTGATAAACAATTTTGTGGATTAGTTACAACCTATTAAATTAAAACTCCAAGACGAAATTTATGAAATCTTTCCAGAATTGTGTGATCTTTCTCCCTTCTTTGAGAAAAATATTAATACTAACCCTCATTTAGAGGTATCAAATTCTTAGGATAGCTTTTCCTTTGATGAAGATCATTTTAGTGTATATTTGGATATTCGAAATTCCTCTCAAGAAGAAATTAAAAATATAGAAAACAACAAAATAATAACAAACTTAAGCCCAGATAACATTAATAAAGAAAAAATCATAGATGTGGATTTTTCTCCACTAATAGCTAATAATGGTGAAATCGAAGAAGGAGAATCTGCTCCAGATAATGCTCATTATGAGTCAGAAAATAAAGATAATCAGGTATGCAATGTTGACAAGCTTATTCTGAACTCTGAGTCACAAGATATTGATATAGATACTTATAAACTTTCTCTCCTCAAAATATTAAACCAAGCTGAATCTATGAAGGAAATGATATGGGCAGAATTAAAAAGCATTGATGAAGGTAATATAATACAAATTTCTAATATTAAAGAAGATATTGAAACAAACATGGAAACATTGAACAATATCATTCCTATAGAAAACATCAATATAGATGAGGTTTTGAATGAGCAAATTTCAAAGTTTCTAGGGTTAGAATATCCTATTAATAGTATCAATCAACAAAAAAATCATGAGATCATGTTTGGAAACATGTCTGTTCTCATTCAAGAGCAGGATCAAAGGGAGTTAATAGATAGACAAAATACAGATTCAGTAATAAGAACTGTAGACGCCAATCTAGGATTAGCCAAAATGGGAAAAGGAAAGGAACTACCAGATTGTGCTAAAGTTCCACAGAAAAGAGGTTGGAAATCCCTTGGGGAATTAAGGAACATTTCTGCTAATACGGTAGGTCAGGCCAAATTAACGTTGTTATATGTTGGGAAGGAGAAGAGCCTTCCCTCCATCAAATAAAATTAATCATTTGGAATATTAGGGGCTTAAATGCCCCTAACAAGCAACACATCTTAAAAAGATTCTTAAAGACATTTGAGGAAGAATGCATTCTTCTTCAAGAAAATAAATTAGATAAGTAAAATCTAAATCTTTTAGGAAAAAATTAGGGATTTGGGAACTTTCTGTGGAACTAGCATTTGGAGCCTCAGCCAGAGTAAAAATATTATGGGATCCTAGGAAAATAAAATTTGAAAAGAAATTTGAATCTGGATACTAGATAGGTGGGAGTATTACCAGTATATTAAGTTGATGCAAGGAGGGTAGGAAGACCAGGGCCCAAGGCACTCCCAGCTATCCAAACCAACTTGCAGAACAACACAGAGAAGCTTTAACACAGAAAGGGAGAGAAGAAACAACAGAACATTGGTATTATTTCATCAAACTTATTACATGTCGGGATGTAAGGCCTTCCCAGTTTCGGCCGTATACATTCATATGTTTATAGAATAATCTTAATACATGCGAGGTCATAGACCTACGATCTGAATCTGCTAAAAATTTCTTGTATCTGCAACAACTCCTCCCTAATCTAAGAACATAAAACTAAATATATACAAGAGTCCACCAAATGGTCGGCACTTAGATCCTAAAGATCCAACATAGGAAACATCAAAGACCTAGATTTAGGTCCACACACATCCCAATGAGAGATACCAACATTAATTATGCTATGGAAATTAAATGCAAAAGTTGGCCAAAAGATCCAACTTCAAAAACACAACTCGGTAAGAAAGTCAATCGAGCACTAGAAATAACTCAGTGAAAAGACAACTGAGCATAGAGACAACTCGGTGAAACCCACCGAGACCCATCTGTAAAGCACACCACCGAGTAGTTAGAATGACCACCGAGACACGTCGGTAAAGCATGCCAGAAAAAGTAACCGACCCCAAGTAGAAAACAAGTCTTCAACTGAGCGAACAAAAGCAGTTTTTGAGAACTTCACCAAGAAGTCTCCAACAAGCTACTGAACCAAAACAAACATCTTTTTGGTTGATACAGGATTGCCAAGAACCAAAGATTCTCATGCATCACACACCTGGGGTTAAAAGAAATGATTCTCCAAATCATGTGATAGATCCAATCTGAATTGAATCCAACTTAGATTGAGAAATCCAATGCAAGTCCTCAATCATTCTGTTCTTCCATTTTACCAGATATTCCATGTAATCCCTTCCTCTTGTACTTATTCAAACTCTTTGTTTCAAAATATTCTCAACTTCTTCTATTTGTTTCTTAGGATAATCACTCGGTACTGTCACTTCTTCAGCAGGTTCATGATACTCATACAAATATAAAATATTGAATATAGGTGATATATCCATGTCATTAGATAAATCTACATCATAAGAATTTCCACTGTCAAATATTCTCAATATTTTGCAAGGACCAAATTTCTTCATTTTCAATTTACCATATGTTCCAATAGGAAATTTGTCTTTCTTCAAATGAACCATTACTGCATCACCAACTTCAAACTTTTTATGTCTCCTTAATCTATCTACACTATCCTTGTATTTCTGATTACTTTGCTCCAACTTATGTTTCACTTCCTCATGCAATTTCTTCATAAACTCCGCAAATTTCTCTCCTTCATCACTCCTCTTTTCTTCTCCAGCAATATCTCTTAATGTTAGGATTGAGTAATACTGAGAGGGGGGTGAATCAGTATTGCAACACTTAAAATTAAACTTAAACCAATTCCAAATAAACCATAAGCTTACTGAAATGAGAAGAACATAAGAAAATAACACAGAACTCATAACACCATTATTTGTTGTCCAGGGAACCTTGGCCAAGAAAAAACCATAGTGGGGATGGTACCCACAAGTATGCACTAAAGTATAATTTCCTTGTTAGAAAACCTAGCCCTCTTAGGAGATGAATATTACATAGTACATTTCCTTGTTAAAGGAATAACAACCCTGTTAAAGGTATACAACACGTTGTTAGGGGCCAACTGAGCTTACAACTCTTACAACAAAAATTTTTGTTACAAAGTGTTCTCAGTAATGAACAAAACAAGCATCTTCAATGCTTAGACAATTCCAGCCATAGCTCTTCAATGATCTATGTCAACCTCTTCTCTCGCATCTGCCATTTGCATACATACCTATCCTTCCTTTTATCATATCATATCTTTTCTTTACAAAAAGTCTTCATATATATATATATATATATATATATATATATACATATATATATATGGGTGATCCCATAATAGTGGGTTACACTTTTTGGGAGGAAGGAATTCACCTTGAAAAGCGTGGCACACAAAAAAAAATCTTACTTTTGATCGGAACAAGGCTGAAATTTTGATTGGAAGTGAGTAACTTACGATCGAAAGTACCAAAAATGGGTACTTTGGATTGTAAGTTACTTTCGATCGAAAGTACTTTCTTACTTTCAATCAAAAGTAGGTAAGTACTTTCGATCAAAAGTACTTACCTACTTTTGGTTGAAACTAGGTTAGGTTTTGTTGTGAAATTCCATGTATTCTGAATGGATCTCTGAGTGCAACTTCAGAAAATATTCCAGATGCACGTGTAATTTTGAATACTAATTCTAGAATAAGGAAACACTATTGAACCAATGACCACAATATTACTGTAGCCAATTACTTTTCAAACTAAAACACCATCGAAATGTGTATATTTGCATAACAATAGTTGACCATGTATAATGATTTAATAAAAGAAATCAGTCCATGCGGAAATAATTTCTCTAGTTGCAAAAATAACTACTCATTATCCTGGAAATATCGATTTATTCAAGAAATATCAATTTGAGTTCCTTTACTGATTAATTTCAAATATATAAATGATATAAAGATAAACGGTGCACTTTGTATTGATTCCAGCCAAAGTAGAGAGTAAATATCGAATCAAACCAAGAATTGCCTACCCGCGAAAAAATGGTCATTTCCACTCTATGAATACTTCTGTCTCACCTGACGTGTCACTGGTGGTGGACGTCTATGCAATCCCCTATAATCATGTTCCCACTTCTCCACGCCTCTATCTTGTGAATGATATTGGAAACCACTTGACATACACCCGTCATGACAACATGATGTCACACCATTCTACCAATCTACCGACTGCTCTCTCAGCGCATGCACCCAAATTTATTTTTGCACTTTGTCTTATTATATCTGTGTTGTAAGTAACTAGCCTTCTTTCTAGGACCCACGTCACCTCAAATCATTCCAGAACTATTATGCAATATGCCACATTGTTCTGGATTTCTTACGTTTGTCTTCTTCCCAATCTCCACTAGGTTAGAGCCTTTGACGAAAGGAGTCAGTATTGTCTCACTATCAGCCAAAATAATTCAATTACCAAGCATATCGGTTCCTTCCCAGAAGGAATTATTTAACAAACCAAAAATTGGTTACGATAGTTTTCGTAACCTTCTTTATTCAACCCACAACATAAAATAAAACAATACTTTCTAATTATTTAATATTAATGTTTAGGCATAATTAATATTAAATAATTAAGCAATATACTTAATACTCTTATTTGGGGACATTACAAGTCTCCCCTACCCCGTGTTGCTTGCCCACAAGCAACTTCAAATCAGGATGGGCCAAAATCTATTCAGTCTCCCAAGTTGCATCATCCAACGACAAATTCCACCATTTGATCAAATATTTGTGAATAGTGCAGTTACGCAGACGTTGATCCCGCATGTCAACAACTGCCTTTGGGGTCATCTCAATTTTCCCTTCTTCATCCAAGGGAGGTAAATCTGCCGAAACAGTGATCTGCTAACCTAAAGCCTTTTTGAGGCAAGAGACGTGGAACACATTGTGGATCCTGCTGCCAGTCAAAAGATCCAGTTCATAGGCCACTTCACCAGTTTTGCCAATAATCAGATAAGGAACATAAAAGCGAGGCTTCAATTTCTCAGCTCCACTACGCTTGAGGGATGACTGTCAATAGGGTTTTAATCATAGGTAGACTAAATCACCCACCTCAAAACTCCATTCCACCCTCTTCGTATCGGCATAATGCTTTTGCTGATTCTGAGCACAATGAAGATTGTCTTTAATGGCTTTCAAAATGGTCTGACACTCTTGAAGCTAGTCTTGTGATTTGGGCACATTACTGTGAGAAAAAGCAAGATCAACAAAAGAAAGAGCATCATACCCATATAAGGCCTTGAACGGCGCCATGCCAATAGACATATGAAAAGTAGTATTATAACAATACTCTCCCAAGTGCAACCATCTGATCCAAGCCTTTTGATGTCCTGCGACATAATTGCAAAGGTAACCTTCAATCCACTTGTTGACAATTTCAATCTGGCCATCAGTCTGAGGATGGTAACTAGTACTGTGATGCAATGCTCTACCTATCAACCTAAATAGTTTGGCCCAAAAATTTCTTAAAAACCTGTTGTCTCTGTCACTGATTATATTCTGAGGTAATCCATGTAAACGAAATATGTCCTTGAAGAACACCTCTGCAACCTGAACAACGGTGAAGCCTTTAGTGATAGCAAAGAAATGGGAAAAAATTTTCAGCCTATCAACCACAACAAAAATACAATCTTTACCTTGAGCCCGAGGTAATCCAGTAATGAAATCCATAGAGATACTTTCCCATCTCTATTTCAGAATAGGTAAAGGTTGTAATAAACCTGCTGGATAAGAATGTTCTACCTTATTTTGCTGACAGGTGATGCATTCCTTGACATATTGTAAAATGTCAGTTTTGAGTCCTTTCCATGTGAATCTTTCACGAATATACCGGTATGTTTTGAAATAACCTGGATGTCCTGCTAGAGGCAAGTCATGAATTGTTTGCAAGATGTTGAACTTCAACTTAGAGTCAAGTACTAAAAAGATTCTGTCTTTGTAATAAATAATTTCATTCATAACTTTGTATCTATCATACTGAATTTTACCATCCAATAAATCACAAGCAAAAGAATTTTTAGAATATTCAACCAATAACAATGATCTCCAATCAGCGGATACCCCACTTAAAGCATTTATTTCTGGTCTCCTTGACAAGGCATCAACTACAACATTGTTCTTCCCTTTAACATATTCAATTTCAAAATCATAAGCTTGAATTTTACTAATCCACTTTTGTTGTCTATCATTCAAGTCTCTTTGATTAAGGAAATACTTCAGACTATTATGATTAGTTTTAACGACAAATTTGGCCCCAACTAAATATTGTATGAATTTAGCTAATGCATGCATAATAGCTAACATTTCCTTGTCATATATCGAATACAATTTTTCAACATTAGTGAGTTTCCTGCTTTCAAATACAATTGGATGTTTATTTTGCATTAACACAGCTCCAATTCCTTTTCCTGATGCATCACATTCTAATACAAAGGGTTGATCAAAGTCTAGTAAGGTAAGGACAGGGAAAGAGCTCATAACCTCTTTGATTTTGTCAAATACCTATTGGGACTCTATAGTCTATTTGAATGCCCCCTGTTTGGTAAGATCTCTCAGTGGTGCTCCAAGTTGTGAAAACCCTCTAATGAATCTCCTGTAGTAACTGCATAGACCAAAAAAACCCTGTAAATTAGAAAGAGTCTGAGGAGGCATCCAATCCTAGATTGCCCTGATCTTCTCTTGATGTACCTGCATGCCTTCAGCATTGATCATATGTCCGAAGTATAAAATTCCTGTCACTCCAAACTCACATTTAGAAGCTTTTGCGTACAGAGATTGAGACTCCATTATGCCCAAAATTTCATCAATATGTTTCAAGTGTTCCTCCCAAGTCTTGTTGTAAATCAGTATATCATCAAAGAAAACAAGCAAGAATTTCCACAACTGTTTATTAAAGATATGGTTAATACAGGACTGGAATGTGGCTGGAGCATTCGTCAGTCCAAAGGGCATAACCAATAATTCATAATGACCATAGTGACAACGGAAAGAAATTTTATGTATATCTGGTTCCCTTAACTTAATCTGATGATACCTTGATCTTAAATCAATTTTAGAAAAATATACAGCACCATGTAATTCATCAATGCGGGGAATCAGATACCTATTTTTAATAGTCTTTTTATTGAGGGCACGGTAGTTGATACACATGTGTAGAGTCCCATCTTTCTTTTTGACCATCACCACTAATGAAGCAAATGGGCTCGAGCTAGGTCAGACATGTCCCATATCCAGTAGCTCCTTAATATCTTTCTCTATTTCATCCTTGAATGCCTTAGGATGCCTCTATGGATTAGTGATTACAGTTTTATCCCCTTCTTCCAGTTCAATTATGTGCTCAAAACCTCTATTTGGAGGTACCCCAGGAGGTATATCACTGAAAACTAGGCTATGAGAATCTAATATCTGCAATAAATCATCTGAGTAGTGCTTAGTTTCAAAACCTATTACCTTTGAAGTGATCAAACACTATGCTAACCAAGCAACCTCCCCATGACAGAAAATGGCTCCCATCCTTTTAGCAGAGACAACTCTGGGTCCACCATTCGACATTCCCCTGAGAATCACCTTTTGTCCATCCACCTTGAAAGAGAATTCCATACGTTTAAAACTCTATGAATATTTATCCAAAGTTTCCATCCACTGAATTCCCAGGACAACATTAGTATCTACTAAATCAATTACATAAAAATCATCTATTACCACATAATTACCAAGAGCAATACTCAATTGTGGAACTTTATGTGTGCTGACTAAATTAGTACCACCTGCCACTTTCACATCAAAACCTTCATGTTTAAGTGTATGTAAACCCATTTTCTTAACAAGAGCAGCATCAATAAAATTATGAGTAGATCCACTATCAATCATAACAATAACTCACTGACCCTGTAACACTCCTCTGACCTTGAAAATGTTGTAATGAGGAATTCCTGTCATTGATGCTATTACGCCACCAGGCTGTTTATTTTCTTGTTCAGAGGTGGAAACCTTTTGAGAATTTTCTACATTTGGAACTATATTCTCCCTATTTTCCCCATCTTCTTCATCATCTGACATTACTTCAATGTAATGTATTTTCCCTTTACCCAAACACCTATGACCTGGCTGTCATGATTCTTTACAACTAAAGCACAATTTACGCCTTCTGAGTTCATCCCTTTCTTCTTTATCAAACCTAGGTTTTGAAAAAGTGTCTTTGTTTGGAAGCTCTGGGTCTTTATCCAATTTTGATTGAAGATTTTTGTTCCATGTTTTTCCTTTTGAAGAAGGTTCTAGATCTCTAGCTTTCTTAATAGCCATTTGCAGTGTGGTAGGATACAAAGATTTAACCCACCCTTTCAAAGAATCAGCAAGTCCATCAATAAAAAGTACAATCTTGTTTCGTTCTGAGATTTCCATGACAAGCACGGCCAGTTTTTCAAATTCTATTATGTATTCTTCAACTATCCTTGTTTGTTTCAGCTGTGTTAGTTCTTTTAAGTGTAATTTAGGATCTTTGGAATCAAACCTGTCAATAAGACGTTCAGTGAATTCCAAATACGTATCTACCAAATTATGGTTCAATGTGACTTGTCCATGATGCCACCATTCATGTGCTACCCCATCCAAATGTAAAGCTACATATTTAATAGCTTTGTCCTCTCTCATAGGCTTTAGTTGAAAATATGTGTCTAACTTTTGAACCCAAGCCCTGGCTGTGGTTTTGCCTGTGGCATCAAAATAAGGAATGGACATTTTCCCAATTTTTCTTTGTAATTCATTGTTGAAATTTCTGCCCCTATGTGGTCTATGTTTCATTCTGACATCCATGTACTCTATGAATGACATGTGAGATCTAAATTCTGCCCTAGCTGAGTCCCAGTCATTCAAAATTTCATCCTGCACTTCTCTGACCGTAGGTTCAGGTTCTGGATGTAAATTTTGTGGAGTAAAATTTGGCATATAAGGTCTGGCTGACGCTGTCCGTTTGGGATGATTATTATTAACTGAACGTTCATCCCTACCACCTTCATTTTGATTTTGGTTTAAATTTTGAGTCATGAATTGGGTCATCAGATTGGTCATAGTATTTATATTGTTTTGCATATCTTGTTGACTTCTGATCAATGCCGCAATTAATTCCCTATTATTTTCTGGATCTGCCATTTTATTGACGTGTTCAAAAATTATTTCCTCTTCTAACTCAGTATGACTTTCCTTAATTTCAAATTGTGGAGTTGAATTGGATGGGCTGGTTGGATTTCTATTTTTACGTTCTCTGGTATTCCAGAAATTGTAATGGCCTGATGGCATATTTAGAAAAACATATTCCCTTGTTTTGGAAACACAAACACCCTACAGGCTGGCAAGATTGAAAGCTCTGATACCACTATGATATTCCATGGATTCTGAATGGATCTCTGAGTGCAACTTCAAAAAAGATTCCAGACGCACGTGTAATTTCGAATACTAATTCTAGAATAAGGAAACACTTGAACCAATGACCACAATATTACTATAGCCAATTACTTTTCAAACTGAAACACCATCGAAATGTGTATATTTGCATAACAATAGTTGACCATGTATAATGATTTAATAAAAGAAATCAGTCCATGCGGAAATAATTTCTCCAGTTGCATAAATAACTACTCATTACTCTGGAAATATCAATTTATTCAAGAAATATCGATTTGAGTTCCTTTACTGATTAATTTCAAATATATAAATGATATAAAGATAAACGGTGCACCTTGTATTGATTCCAGCCAACACAGAGAGTAAATATCGAATCAAACCAAGAATTGCCTACCCACGAAAAAATGGTCATTTCCACTCTGTGAATACTTCTTTCTCACCCAACGTGTCACTGGTGGTGGACGTCTAAGCAATCCCCTACAACCGCGTTCCCACTTCTCCACGCCTCTATCTTGTGAATGATATCGGAAACCACTTGACATACACCCGTCACGACAACAAGATGTCACAGCATTCTACCAATCTGCCGACTGCTCTCTTAACGCATGCGCCCAGATTTATTTCTGCACTTTGTCTTATTCAATCTGTGCCGTAAGTAACTAGCCTTCTTTCTGGGACCCGCGTCACCTCAAATCATTCTAGAACTATTATGCAATATGCCACGCTGTTCTGGATTTCTTATGTTTGTGTTCTTCCCAACATCCACTAGGTTAGAGCCTCTGACGAAAGGAGTCAGTATTGTCTCACTATCAACCAAAATAATTCAAATTACCAAGCATATCGGTTCCTTCCCAGAAGACATTATTTAACAAATCAAAAATTGGTTACGATAGTTTCCGTAACCATCTTTATTCAACCCACAACATAAAATAAAACAATACTTTCTAATTATTTAATATTAATGTTTAGGAATAATTAATATTAAATAATTAAGCAATATACTTAATACTCTTGTTTGGGGACATTACATTTGTTTTGGCGGGTTTTAACTTGCCGAAACAGTCATTTTCACTGTTTCGGCTAGGTTGAAAGTGATTGCAGTGTGGGGCTTCCATTTTTTCAAACGTCTTGCAAACAGGTATCTTACATTTCTATTTGCATTTTTTATTGTTTTTTAATATATATTATTTGTATATATGCATGTATATATGTGTATATATGTGTGTGTATATATATATGTATGTATATATATATATATGTATGTATATGTATATATATATATATGCATGTATANTACATATATGCATTGAATGTACACACACACACACACACATATATGTTGTACATATATATATATATACATGTTGTATATATTTACACACACACACACACATGCATGTGCATATATATACATATATATATGGTACATGTGTATATGCATGTATATATATGCACATGCATGTGTGTGTGTGTATATATATATATATTTGTACGTGTCATATGCATGTACTTGTATACATCATATGTACATGTATATATATACACACACACACACACATGTGTACATATATATTTGTATGTCATATGTACATATATATATATATATA
>MU226971.1:1961313-2002757 GCA_018584345.1 Thuja plicata | reverse complement strand
GAAGGCAATAGGTCGATTTTAGTGGGTTCTTATGCTTTTTCATGTTTTCACTAACCCCATGATGCTAATATAATGATCTATTGAGTGTTTGTGTCCATTCCGACAGGTACCCATTTACACACGAACACACAAATAGTGCCCTCCAGCTTCGAGTCTACTTTCTATAAAAAAAATAAAAAATTGATAAATACACAACAAATTATAAGCTATACAGTCAAGGTATGTCAAAATTACGGTTTACTCTACTTCAAACATTCATAAAATATTCAATAATCATGATGATGTTGTCAAACCAATTGCATGCCCTCCGTATGGATGTTACAAAACCAAATTTGAAAGAAGCGCATTGATATCTATTTTAGAAAAAAAGTTATGCTCTATGAAGTCAATGTAATGTTTTGAAAATGACATTTTCAGCAACATAGCAGTTTTCGTGGGAGAAAAAAAAACTATTAAAATAAATTATATATATATATATATATATATATATATATATATATATACATATATATATATATAATCTAGGCAGAAAATCCTAAAAGAATCTAGTTTACTTCATCTTCAGATTTCAAACGGTTTAACGACAATATGTATTGGAATCTGAAAGTTTCTTTCAAAATGTAGACTTCACTGTCTGTTTAGGCAAAAAAATGTAACCCACTATTGTGGGATCACCCATATATATATGTGTGTGTGTGTGTGTGTGTGTACACACACACACACACACACACACACAGATATATATCATCAAGTCGGCTCTCTGAATTATTATCACATAGTTAGCTCTAAATACAAAATATAATTAATAATGTAAAGAGAAAATAAAAAGTCATCTCTCTTACATAAATAAAATATAGGTTATCCAAAATCATAATCCAACTTAGCTTTTTAGGATTCCATGACATACTCCTTAAATTATTGCTACTTGTTCAACTGCTTTGTTACATTGTTCTGTTGTCTGTGCATGTCTTCAAATAACTCTAACTCTAAGTAATCATCACCAAAACCAAATCGATCTTAGGTGGAGGTCATACATACTCCGTAGTATCTTCCACTAATCTCACTAGTCATAAAACATCATATTCAATCTTCTCCATCCAAAACAATACTGGTATACTATGTATTTCTTCTTTTGTACTTGGTCATTTTGAAGACAGTATCTTCAAAACTGAACTTCATCCCAATCGATCAATATATCAGATGTGTTGCCATAAATTAAAACTCATAAGTGTCTCATACCATACCAAAAACATCACTTTCCAACAATCTCTCCCTTTGGCATTGATGGAAACACTTAGCGAAAAATGACTAAGTGTCCCAACTCACTGTTTCTTCTTTTTCTCTTTAAATATGTATTTTTTTCTTTTCTCCTTAATTCATTTTTCTTCTCTTCTCCCCCTTTGACAAAAATGAAAAAGGTGTATCCAAAATTTATAAATTGTATAATTTTAGTGCTTGCTCACCAACTTAAGTACATCCTGGAAGGTATCTTCCATGATCTTTACTTTTGTATTCCATGACTCAATCAACAACTGACTAACATGAATTAGTCCATTTAGTTCATAGGATGATGTCTTTGTTTCCTTTAACTCTATGGGCATAGAATGTGTCAATGAATTTGAACTCTTCTCCATATCAAATAAATGAACTTCAAGAATTGATAGCTTAGGAGTGATTAGGCTCTTTAGCAAACCAAATGTTGTCATTACTCTCCCTTTCTCAATATCCAAGACATTAATCTTGTCATAGATATTTGGTATTTCTATGTCCATCTCTAATATAGATTGTGAGGAAGTATCACAACTGTCCATCATACTATTCAGTGTAGCCCTATCCTTTGCTATAATATCTTCAATATTCTGAATATGTCTGATATATTTATACAATAGTTGTATAGCATCCTTCTATGTGTGACACAACTTCTGGCCTTTGATGTAGCTGATCTCAGAATGCCCAAGTGCCATGAAATAGACTAGAGAACTTCCTTCAACTTCTTCTCTTGATAAATCTTCTTTGCGTTCTCTCCAACAATCTTCACTAAGGACTCATAGTGACTATCAAAATCATCTAGTGCCAAACTCAGATACTCTGATTCATCCCTTCCTTGAAAAAAATAGGTACTAGGAGTAGTTTGTTTATAGTATTATCTACTCTAGTAATTACCTTAGTCTTCTTATCTCCTTTCTGCTCAGATCTTTCTTTTTCTTTTGTGAATGCAATGAAAGATAGTCTCATTAGTTCATCCTCATCCATACTGTCAACATCAGTACTTAATGTTTTATCCTTACTTGCCAACAATAGAGTAGTATATGTGTCAGGTTCATGTTTTACCTCAACTCTTGCCTCTTCATCTTTTGCTTCATCTGTCTCATTTCTCTGTTCAGATTTAGTTTTCTACTCTTCCTCTTTCTATTCTTCCTCTTCATCTATCACTGTGTTGTCAATATTTCTTGCACATGGGTCCTTCTCATCAAGTGAAGTGTCAAGGGTCACAGGCACACCAGAAACATAGAAATCTGGTTGCATGATTTTTTTTCTCTTCTTAACACTTACCTTAGCTGCCTTAGAGCACTTTCCAATTCCTATAGGTGTAGGCATAGTAGGTTTAGGAGGTGAAGTATTCTCAGGAATATTTCTCATAAGTATCTGATCTAATGCCTTTTGAGTCTCCTCTAAGACTTCCTCATACTTTTTGCCCGTAATTTTCACTAATCTTTCTTTAGTTCTCAACAAGGGTTTGAGTTCACTAAATATTCTCTCTCTTATACTAAAACTACTGGTAACATATTCTCAATAGCTTGATTCCTAATAGCCTCATCTTCAATAAGTGCTAGTTTTTTTCTTGTCACCAATTTACCATATAGTTCCTCAGGTATACTTCCCTCTATCTCTAGTAGATTCTTCTTGAAAACAAGTAAATGATTTACCACTATGTCTTCAATATTTAGTTTATCAGATTCCTCATACCTGTCATAGTATTTGTTCACTGAAACAAGATTTTTTTTCTCAATATCTCTCTTCTCTAACATCTTTAAATTAGGATTCCATACATGTCTGTCACTTGTGGTCTCTTTTTCAGCTTTCTTCTCTTCTCCTTCAGTCCTCTGTTCTTTAGGAGGTGAGTCTGGTTTAGTGGATCTTGTGTTTCTCCAAGGTACAAGCTTTATTGTCTCTTCCTATGATGTTTTTTGTGGTGGTGAAGGGGTGGTTACATCAATTACTATAGAAGGTGGACTAGCTACATACACAACTTCTGGAGGTGGAAGGGTTGTAGTAGGAGTGCTTGCCAACCCATAAAATCTCTCTACTATCTTGTTCTTTACTTCTCTCATCTCTTCTTTGGTTAAACCTACCTTAGCTCCACAATCATAAATAATATTTTCTACTTTTCTTTTCCTCAGAATCAGGGGCTGAATATATTATGATATTTTCATCCAATGCTCCCACTAAGGCCATGCTCACCCATTTAGGTTGATGTGTTTACATCAGGTGAAGATCTAGTAGAATCTACTGTCTCTCCCTAAACCAATACATCATTAGACTCTTTGATTCTCCATACCTTACCACTGATGTAACATCTTCTTCTTTCTTTAAACAATTTTCAAAATCACTCTTAGATTCTACAAGAGTCTTACTTGTATCACTGTCATTCTTCTTTGTATCCGTAGGAGGTGGTACTCTTCTGTTATTTACTCCATTATACCTGCAAAACTTTTCTATATGACCTGGATTGTTTCATTTGTAGCATATAGGAGGTCTTCTATTCTGATTAACTTGCAACTTACAATTCCTTGCAATGTATCCAAGGTTATTACATTTGTAACATGTGATCTTAGCTGCTGATTCTACTTTGGTGTAATATTTCCTGTATCTAGATTGATCAAGTTTTTTGCATTCTGCTTTCTTGTGCCCATATACATTGAAATTAAAACAATAACCAGAAAAATATTTGAAAGGAGTATTACCTCTGCAATCTCTCTTCATGTTTCCAAACTTGTTGCATCCAAAATATCTACCTCTAAAAGGTTTGATATGTTCTTTAGGTTCTTCAAGAATAGTTTTTCTCCATCAATCTTCGCATCAGATTTTCTTCTTGATTCTTAGAACATTCATCTTCATTGAAGCCAATACCAATCATATCACCTTTAGGTTTCTATTTGTCTCTTTGTTCATCGATCAAGTATCTTCTCATGTGAAGTTTCTCAATATGTTTCTTTGCTTCAAAAAGTTCTTCTTTTATGATATGATTATATTTCTTTAATTCCAGACACATATTCTTGTAATGATAAAGGTCAATCTTCATTTGTCCCATCATAATATTAGCATCCTTCAAAGCTTCTTCAGTCTTGTTCTTAGCATCCTTTTCTTGTCAAATCTATTTAGCCATTGCTTCATTATTAAGCTTCAAGGTATCATTCTCTTGTTCAAGTTGCTTTATCTAGATCTGAATTATCATTGTCTGAATCCTCTTTTATCTGAACCATAAGATCCTATCTCTAATTTCTAGAAAGTTCAAGCCGATCCTTTAGTTTCTTGATGAATCCCTCAACTCTTCTTAAATTGATTCTCAAGTCACCATTTTCTGCTTTTGCTTTATCAAGGTCTTCAAGTGCTGCTTCAAAGTTCTCTTGCAAATTTTCTAAATCCATTTTGATCTCCCTTAAGCTGTTATATTTTCTCTCCAAGGGCCAATAGCTCTGATACCAATTGTTAGGATTGAGTAATACTGAGAGGGGGAATGAATTAGTATTACAACACTTTAAATTAAATTTAAACCAATACCAAATAAACCATAAGCTTACTGAAATGAAAAGAACATAATTAAATAACACAGAACTCATAACACCATTATTTGTTGTCGAGAAAACCCTGGCCAAGGGAAAACCCCAGTGGGGATGGTACCAAGAAGCATGCACTAAATTATAATGTCCATGTTAGGAGACCTAGCCCTGTTAGGAGCTGAATATTACATAGTACATTTCCTTGTTAAAGGAGTAACAACCCTGTTAAAGGTATACGACACCCTGTTAGGGGCCAACTGAGCTTACAACTCTTACAACAAAGACTTATGTTACAAAGTATTCTTAGTTTTGAAAAAAACAAGGATCTTCAATACTTAGATAGTTCCAGTCGCGACTCTTCAATGATCTCTGTCAACCTCTGCTCTCACATCTGCCATTTGCATAAATACATATCCTTCATTTTATCATATCATATCTTCTCTTTACAAAAATTCTTCATATATATATATATATATATATATATATATATATATATATATATCATCAAGTCGGCCCTCTTAATTATTATCACATAGTTAGCTCTCAATACAAAATAGAATTAATGTAGATCATCCAAAATTCGGTGCTCTTACATAACCAAATTATAGATCATCCAAAATCATAATCCAACTTATCTTTCTAGGAGTCCACGACATACTCCTTAAATTATCGCTACTTGTTCAACTGTTTTGTTATGTTGTTATGTTGTCTGCGCATGTCTTCAAATCACTTTAACTCTATGTAATCATTACCAAAACCAAACCAATCTTAGGTGGAGGTCATACATACTCCATAGTATCTTCCACTAATCTCTCTAGTCTTAGAACATCGCACTCGATCTTCGCTATCCAAAACAATATTGTTATTTCTTCTTTTGTACTTAGTCATTTTTAATACTGTATCTTCAAAACTGAACTTCATTCCAATTCATCAATATATCAGATGTGTTTCCATAAATGAAAACCCATAAGTGTCTCATACCATGCCAAAAAAATCACTTTCCAACACGTAAGTATGATATAGCTCTCGGTTGTGTGCCATTAATAATCTCAAAAGGTGTCTTTCGAGTACTTCTATTCACTGAACTATTATATGCAAACTTTGCTTGTGCCAATATCAAATCCCAATTAATCGGTGTGTCTCCAACTAAGAATCTTAACAAGTTACCCAAAATTTAGTTTACAACCTCTATTTGTACATCAGTCTATGGATGAAATGTATAAATATACTTCAACCCGGTGTCCAACTTCTTCCAAAGTGTTTTCAAAAAATAGCTAAAAAACTTACTGTCTCGGTTAGAGATGATACTCCTTGATAATCCATGCAATCTGACAATCTCCTTAAAGAAAAGATCTGATATATGTACTACATCCGATGTTTTTCTACATGGTATGAAATGTGTCATCTTAGAGAATCTACCCACAACAAAAAATATGGAATCATTACCTCTTGTTGTTCTCGGTAAGAAAAGAACAAAATCCATGATGATATCAGTCCAAGGTGTCTTAGGAACAAAAATTGTCATATACAAACCAGTATTCTAACTTACTCCTTTTGCATCTTGACAAACTCCACAACTTTGCACAAATTTCTGAACATTCTTATACAACTGAGGCCAAAAATACCTTTCCTTAAGAAAACTCAATGTCTTATCAATACCAAAATGTCCAGCTAAACCACTATTATGTTTTTCCTTTATCAGATTAGTTCTAATTGATCCTCTCGGTATGCTCAACTGAATACCTTTGAACAACATATATTCTTGAATGAAATAGTCTTCATACTTACTTGGTTGATTTGGAATATGTTCTCTTCACATTCTCCACTGCTTAGAAAAATCAGGGTCATTTTTCATATAAATTCTTCATGTCATCAAAACCAAGAACCTTAATTCTCATTTCAGTCAACAAAGATCTTCTTCTACTCAATGCATCAACAACTTAGTTAGAAACTTCACTCTTATGCTTTATCACAAATGTGAAACTCTGCTACTCTACCCATTTCATATGTCTCTGATTCAACTTACTCTGGCTACCCAAATACTGTAAAGCCTTATGATAATTATACAACATAAATTCATTCGACATCAAATAATTTCTCCATTTCTTCAGAGCAAGAACAATAGCATAGAACTCTTAATCAGAGAAAAAATATTTCCTTTTTTCATTATTCAACTTTTCACTAAAGAAAGCAACAAGTTTACCTTCTTGAGTCAACATAGCTCCTATTAAATTTCCACTTGCATCACATTCAACTTGAAATACCTTATTGAAATCAGGTAAGGCTAGAACATGCAATTCAACAACCTTCTGCTTCAAAGTCTCAAAACTCTTATCAGCTCCATGTGTCTATTTGAATTACCTTTTGTCTCCTCTGATTGTCTTAATCATAGCATTAAAAATAGAACTAAAATTTCTGATAAACTTCCTATAAAAAAATTTGAATCCATGAAATGATCTTACCTCACTAACATTCTCATGTGTAGGCCAACTAAGTATAGCTTCAACCTTCTTAGGATCCATCTTCAAACCATCAGCTGAAATCACAAAACCTAAAAACACAATTTTTTCTTTCGTGAAGGAACACTTTTTCAAATTTATTATCAACTTTTCCTCTTTCAATCTCTGCAACACTTGTCTTATATGCATCAAATTCTCTTCTCTATTCTTACTGAATATCAAAATATCATCCAAGTATACAATCATACATTTATTCAATAATTTCTTCAAAAATTCATTCATCAATCCCATAAATGTACTCAGTGCATTAGTTAAACCAAAGGGCATAACAAACCACTCATACAAACCCTCTTTTGTCTTAAAAGAAGTCCTCCATTCACCACCTTCTCTGATTCTAATCTGATGATATTCACTCTTCAAATCAATTTTGGTAAAATATTTTTCTCCACTCAAACAATCCATAATATCATCCATCCTCAGTGTAGGAAACCTATACTTAACTGTGATCTTATTGATTGCTCTTGAATAAGTTCACATTCGCCATTCTCTATTCTTATTAGGTGCAAATATAGCTGGTACTGCACATGGAATCAAACTTTCTCTCATTAAACCCTTGTTCAACAACTCATTGACTTGTCAGTTGAGTTCTTCATTCTCGGTCAGTGTCAACCGGTGTGGTGCCTTGTTTGGTAAAGTAGCTCCAGGCATCAGATCCATACAATGAATAATATCTCTCATCAGTGGCAAACCATCAGGTACATTATCTAAAATTATCTCCTTGTACTCGGTAAGCAATTTCTCAAGTTCTACAGGAACTTCAACTTCTATATTCTTAGTCAGTTTTATAGGAATCAAAGCATAACAAATAAAATCTATTTTCAAATCCTTAACAAACTGTCTACCTTCCATGAAAAAAACTTTCACAGATGTAAATATCTCACCAACAGATTCTTCAACCAAAGGTAACAATATTTTCTTCTTACCATCATCCCAAATAGTATATCTATTCACTCTTCCATCATGTATAGCATGTCTACCATATTTCCAAGGTCTACCCAACAAAATATGACAACAATCCATTGGCATAATATAAAACAACACCTTATCATAATACTTTTCAATTTTCAGATTCACAAAACATTTTTCACTCACCATTAATGTATGCTAATCTTTAATCCATGAAATCTGATAGGGCTTCAAATTCTTCATTCTTTCCAACTGCAACTTTGTGACCATTTCCTCTGATTCCAAATTCTTTGAGCTTCCACTATCAACAATTACCTTCTAAACTTTGTCTGCAGCTTTGCATCTGGTCTTGAATAAAATTTTCCTTATAGGGTCTTGCTTATCTTTCTCACTCCAAAGTATCCTTTTGATCATTAGATTGCCTTCCTTCTCAGGTTCATTCGGTTACTCTTCTTGCACCAAAGCATTTCTCCTACTACTGACTTTATTTCTTGCATGTGTGAACTCAAAAGATCTATGTCCTTCTTCACCACAATTGTAACAAATTCCTTGGAACCCTCTTCTACTATAACCACCTCTAGAGTAGTTGCCTCTTCCTCGGGATGAACTTCCATCTTTCCATTTGGTCTTTCCTTTGTCTTGATATGTGTCTTGATTTGTCTTGTTTGTTTCAGATATACTGTTTTCACCATGAGATCTACCTCTTCCTCTAGGGAATCTACCACCTCTTCCTCTTTGCCTTTGTTCATATCTTTTGTTCAATTTCTCCTCATCTTTTAGGGAAAATTGATATGCCTCTTCAATGCTCTCCATCTTTACCAAGCTGATCTCATCTTGTATATAACTTCTTAATCCATTCAGATACCTTTCTATTCTTTCCACTTCATCTTCAATATGTCCAGATCTGATGTCTAATGTATAATTTATCAGTGTAATCTTTTACTGAGCTATGTTTCTGCTTTAAACTTTGCATTCTCCTAACTAGGTTAATCTGGTAATCACAAGGTAGAAATTTCCCTTTCAATTTTTTTATCATCTTATCACATACCTCGATCTTGTCATTACCATTCTTCTTTTTATCCAATTGTGGATGTTCCCACCACAAGGATGCATGACCTTTCAACTTTGTACTTGCTTTACCTTTTTCTCCTCTAATACATTTTCATACTCAAAGTATTTTTCCATCTCGGTTATCCAGTATATCAACTCATTAGAATCTAAATTTCCACTATACTCAAGAGGATTAAACTAAGGTGTGGACTTCAAGCTTGTCAAAGCTCGCATGAATCTCTCTTCTTCCTGATCCATCACATGTGCAGGTGCAACTTCTCTTTGCACTTCTTGAAATTCGTCATCACTAACATCTTCAAGATGTCTTCCTCTATGTTGGGCTATCTCATCATCTTCCAATCTTGCAACCATTTGAATTAGCATATCAGCTAGACCTGGATCTACATTTCCTCTCCCACAACCCATCTTGAAAGCCTCTATAATTGTAGGTCAGATCACAATATGCTACCTCACAATAATATCAACCAACTTAGGTTAGGGCTTACAAGAAGGAACCTAGATCTCACCTTCACTCTGATACAACCTGACGTAAGGAGGGTAGGAAGACCAGGGCCCAAGGCACTCCCAGCTATCCAAACCAACTTGAAAAAAAACACAAAATATTTAATATAGAAAGGGAGAGAAGAAACAACATAGCATTGGTATTATTTCATTAAACATATTACATGTCAGGTTGTAAGGAATTCTCAGTTTTGGACATATACATTCATATGTTTATAGAATAATCTTCATACATGCGAGGTCACAAACCTATGATTTGAATCTGCTAAAACTATCTTCTATCCCCAACAACTCCTTCATAATCTAAGAATAGAAAACCAAATATATACAATAGTCCACCAAAAAGGTCAGCATTCAAATCCTAAAGATCCAACATAAGAAATAACAAAGACCCAGATTTAGGTCAACACACATCCCAAGGAGAGATCCCAACATTAATTATGCTACATAAATTAAATGCAGAAGTCGGCCAGAAGATCCAACTTCAAAAATGAAGCTCGGTAAGAAAGCCAACCGAGCACCAGAAATAGCTCAGTGAAAAAAAACCGAGCATAGAGACAACTCTGTGAAACCCACCGAGACCCATTGGTAAAGCACACCAGAAACAAGTAACCGAGCCCAAGTAGAAAAAAAGTCTTCAACTGAGCAGACAAAAGCAGTTACCGAGCACTTCACTGAGCAGTCTCCAACAAGTTACCGAACCAAAACAAGAATATTTTTTGTTGATACAGGATTGCCAAGAACCCAAGATGCTCCTACATCATAAGTAAAATGACTTTGATCTAATTGAAAAATTAAAAATATGGGAAGAAATTGAATACTTTATTCAAGGCTATAAGAATACATCTATTATTATAGGAGCAAACTTTAATGAAATCCTTAATTAGAATGAAAAAAGAGGGGGATTAGGGAAAGTCTCTGTTAAGATGAATTACTTGAAAGACTGAGTCAACAAGAATAATTGGATGGATATTAGAACTAATAATGGAACTTTTACATTGACTAATAAGAGAGAAGATTTTAGTAATATTGGGGAAAAATTAAATAGGTTTATGTTTAAAGGTAACCTAGGTACTTTTAATCTCAACTTAGAATCTTTTATTCTTCCTTATTCAGGATATGATCACTTTCAAGTTTCTCTGGTAATTTTGGAAAGTATTAGACCTAATGGAAATCCATTATGTTTTGAGAAAATGTGGCACTTAAATAATAACATTTTAGATAACATTAAACAATGGTGGAATGAAATAAACTTCAAAGATTCAAAGGCATATATATTCATGTGCAAACTCGAGCATATAAATTAAAATTAAAATAATGGAATAGAATACCCTTTTGTAACATCCACGAAACTAAATTAAACATAGAAGTAGAGATAAAAAAACCTTAATGAAAAAGTTATTAACAATGGTATGGATTTATAATGTTACTTAAAGGAAAAATAATTATTACAAAAATATGAGGATATTTTAGCTAAGGAAGAGATACACTAGAAGCAAAAATCAAGGGAAACATGGTTAGAGGAAGGAGATAGAAATACAAAGAATCTCACAATAGCACTAAGAATCGTATACAAGTTAATAGGATTAAGAGGATTAAAGACTCATTAGGAATAGAGATTGAGGATCCAAAGTTAATTGCTCCTGAAGTTGTTAATTATTTTGAAAATCTATTAAAGAATAAGAAAAGTCCAAATATAAAAGTACAAAATGATATTTGTTCAAACATTAATAAAATCATTAAAAAAAATTATAATCAATTATTAATAGAAAAAATCACTAAAGAAGAGGTAGAATATGCTTTAAACCATTTACACCTGAATAAACCTCCAGGGCTAGATGGCTTCCCTACCCTTTTCTATGAGAAAGTTGGTCATTTATTGGAGATGAAGTCACAATGGTTTTGGAAGGATTTAGGAATCTGTTATGCCCTACATACCCATCCCTACATTTTGTTGGAAAAATGTTGGGTCCCCCTTTTTTCTTTTGCCTTCTCTTTTCCTTTTGTTTTCTTCTCGCCTTTGCTTCTACAGGGTCGTTGTTTTCTTTTCTTCTTGGTTTCTCTTCCTCTGGGACCCGGTCCTGGAGTTTTTCTGTCTTCTTTGTGCTTGCCGGATTCTGGACTCTGGGATTCTCTGTCACTACATCCTCTTTTATTAGAGGGTGTGGTTGCATGGGATCCCCGAGCCCGGAGTTCGGAGGTTGCCTTTCTCAGGAATTGTGGAAAGAAGTGGTATGTTTTTACCCTAGGGGTGTAAATAGAGTTTCACCATTCAATGTTACATTCACTGTGAATAAATTACCCCAGAGCGATTCAAAGCGATTTGAGCAATTTCAACAATAGCTAAGTGTGATTCATTTCCTAAGATTAAATAGTTCCTGACAGTGACTGGAAGTTGTGTGTTCATGGTGATTCGAAGCCATTCATTTGTAGAGAACCTCCGGTGCTCATCCTCCTACATCCCTTGTTTCTAAGGTATGCCCTTCTGGTTCCTCCTCTTTTCTGTCTAGTTTTGTTTTGGGTTTCTTTCCTTTTGTTTCTTTTCTCTATTTTTCGTTCCATTCCTTGTCGTCGCTTCCCACTGGTGGGATGGCTCTGCCAGAGGTTTTTCTGCCCTCTATGTGGTTTTAAAACAATGTAATGCTTGTACATTTTTTGTAGATGGTGTAAATTGTAGTTAGTTTCTATGTAACTATAAGTAAGTTCATTTTTGGGTCGGTCTGTAAGTTGTTCTTTGGCCCCCTGTGCATAAGTGTTTGTAGTTTTTGTGCATTTCTTTATATTCCCCCACGTCTAGTGGTGAGCCCACTGTGCCCCTTTGCATGTGATCAAATATCAAGCTCGCCCACCTGGTTGTTGCAAATTCAAACTCAGCACCTTGCCTGGTCAATTTTCCAGGCTTTCTCTCTCCTCCATCATCTCTGCTTTGATGACGGGTTTAATTCCCCACGCACGAGAATTCAAAACCGGTCCAAGTGGCATTCATTCCCTTTCATGTTAGGATAGTTGTCACCTTTAATTCCATTACTCCCTTTATTGCATGACAACATGACATCCTATGTCAGCCTAGTACGGTTAATTGCCGATCATGTCGATAACGGTCAGTTTTATGGACTCCGGGTCCCATGTTCCCCTTCAACCTTCTCTTCATTTACCACATGATCCAGGATACCCAGAACCCCTAGGCATTGATTAAATTCCTAAACAAGTCATTTTTTTTAATATATTTTTGGGGTTTTGATGCAAACTAACACCTTTTCAGGAACATATGCGAGGCGGTGATGAAATCTCTGGGACCTGGAATTTTATTGTGTTTTATCCATATTGATAGTTGTCCAGTCTTGTAGGTTACTGATAAATTCACAGATCCATCGTGTATAAAGCATCTTCTTCTCCTGGGAGTCTGAAATACCCAACCACTTCAACCAGGGAAGCCACCAGGACTAAGGCCGAGAAGGCCTTCGAAAAGCTTCCACTGACCGCAAAATATTTGAAGGAAGGCACTATTCTAGGATCTAAAGTAGATTCCAAGTTGCAGATGATCACCGACACAAGTGTCAGAGCATGGGAAGAATTGCAGGCCTTGGTAAAAATGATGTTTATCCAGCTCAAGGGCAGAGATCTAATGGCACTAAATGTGGCAGCCTTTAGAATCCTCAAAGCTTCTTGCTTCCCCTGCTCAGTCCAGGCTCTGGAGCTTATTCTCACATTGGCAAAACACTACAACACAGTCGTCTAGGCTGTTGGTGCAAGAGCACACCTAGGCTAACCTCCAAGTTGTTTTCATTTTGGCTTGTACTTGACATTGGCCAAGTCAAGATAGGTTAGTTTTTTTTTGGACCTTAGAAGGTCATTGCTATGTAGGCTGAGTGAGTTAGTCATTAGGACTAAGGTCACAACAATAGCCATTGTTAGTATTTTTTCAAATTCTTAGGATTAGTTGCTAAATGTGGGATTGGAGTCATGAATGTGTCCAAATCACTTAAATGTGGACATAGAGATGCCATAGGGTCTTTAATGATCTTGGATCCTCGAATTGAAGAGGTTAGAGGTCCTAAAATGTAGGGAGAAGGCATAATAGAGAAGATGCCAAAAGTTGCTAAATTGTTGTCATGACAACATTTACAATAATTGCAAATGTTGCATGCAACATTTGTTACATTGGATTCTCCTTGAAACTAGGAGTGGGGAATCGGCCAAAAAGGAATATAATGGTGGAATAAGGCATCTAATGTATGGAGAGACTCGAATCAAATAGTTAGTCATTACATTGTAACAAGTGTGAAGTTGAATAGAGCTCTGCAATTCTGATTTTCTGAGAATCCTGAGCATTTCCTTGTGATAGTCATATTGTATGGATTGAGAGCTTGAATCTATTGGTTTTTTTGCATGCATAGGATAGTTAGACACATTTTTCATTCAGTGAGTTAGTTGAGTAGAGGTAGTATACAATTATAGCTAAATTGTTTTGTAACTAGGGAGTCCACTGGTCCTGTCCTAACCATACAGTCAAGTCATGGCTCCCCCATGAAATCTAACCATGGGAAAAACCTAAGGGTAGATGGAAATGTTAGGGGAGTCAGTAGTGTACATATGTGTAGAGCTAGAAGTCTTAGGAAGTCGAGCTGCTATTTTTAGATCCAAGCCCTAGGTGAGCATGTACTGTCCAGTTAGAGGTTTGGAAGTGAAACAGTGAGCATTCATGAGAAGGGAAAGAAAAAAATATATGGTCCAAGTACATTTCCAGTTAGGGTTTAGTGTTACCTTGACATTTTAGGAGGCTCGAGTCAATACCAATCAGTGAAGTCAATTTTTAAGCAAGTTTTGCATAGTGTTGAAGACTGTCCTAAAATTTAGGCCTATTAGCCCTATTGGTCCTAGTTTGTAGGAACCCCATGTACAGATGAATTAGGGGTTTAAGACTTAAAAAATACTTTATAAAAGGATAAAGGGTATCTGGTTATGGTTTTAGAATTTGAAATTATTTTGAAAAGTTTTGAAATAAGTGAGAAAAACACACTGTTAAGGGCTACAAGGAAGTAAGCAAAATTAGGCCTTTTGAAGACAAAAAGTTAGACTCGATTGAAAATGGATATGAGAACCATCAAGATGGATTAAAATGTGATCATATGCAATGTGTACAAGGTGATGGATACCCCTGCAAATGAATAAATAATATTAGAGTGAAGATTGGCACTGAGACCTTTCTAAGTGTAAGTAGGAGAAGTGGAGAAGTGAAGTGACTATAGGATGTTAGCCTTTCAAAGGTGAAGCACAAATTGGAGACTCTTAGAGGAGAGTAGGATTAGGACTTAGTTAATGATCTAAGCCTAATAAGGACCTAGAGGAGATTAGGATCCTTGAAGAAGATAATGAAGATCTTCTTAGTAGATTGTGCAAGCAAGCCATTTGGAACACTTACATCATATTGGTATCAGAGCTTGATTAAAGATCAGGCTTGTGGTGGATGTTTCAGCCTACTGAATCAGTTGGAGAAAACACACCTGGAAGTTTAGAGAAAGAAAAATCCATGGTGACTAATGTTGAGTTAGCCAAAAAGGTAGAAGATCAAGAAGAATACAATAAGTTGTTAAGAGAAAGGTTGTCTCAAATGGAGCAACTCTTGGGAGAAGTCCAAGACAAAGTTGAGAAGATGAAGGACAAGATAGATCAGAAAGAAGAAGAAGAAGCAAGGGAGAAAGGAGTGGATCTAGAAGAGGAAGCTCCAACCCCTGACCCTGTCAGTGACCAAGAACCCTTCTTAAAGGCATTGAAGGCTTTAAGTGGTAAAGCTTTGGAGGGTGTGCCACTATTTAGTGGACAAATGGATCTAGATTCAGTGGTAGATTGGATAGACATCATAGAGAACCATTTTGAATGTGATGGTATCATAGAGGCCCAAATAGTAAATGTGGCCAAGTCAAGATTGAGAGGTTCAACTCTCACATGGTGGAAGTTTGTTCAAACTGAAAGAGGGAAAGAAGGAAAGAGTCTTATAGCCACATGGAAGAGCATGGTGACTAAGATGAAGCAGACCTATTTGCCTGATGATTATGAAGTGCAGCTACATAGGAGGAGACATAATCTCAGACAAAAATACCTGGATGTGCAAGACTACACCGAAGAGTTCCAAAAATTGTGCTTAAGATCACAAATGGTTGAAGATGAAAGCATTAAGCTAGCTAGGTATTTGAATGGACTCAAATGGTCTATTCTAAAAGACATGAGTCTTGTGAACTTCAAAACCATCCACCAATGCTATCAAATAGCCTTGAAGATAGAGGAGAAAGGAAAAAGGAAACAAGAACAAAGTTCTAAAGGAAGAGGTAGAGGAAGAGATAGTAGAGGACAAAGAGGTGGCTATGGTGGAATGAGTTCAGAATCAAGGACACAAGGAGAAGTAAAATACAATGAGCAGAAAGAATCAAGTTCTAGTAGAGATGGTAGAGGAAGGAACTCCAATTTCAGAGGTAGAAGTGGTGGACAAGGAAGAGGCAATTATTTTTCCAATATGAAATGTTACCATTGTAACCAAATGGGACACTCTGCCTATGGGTGTCCAGAGAAGGGTAGTAATTCTCAAGGAGGTAACAAGAGGACTAATCTGGTCCAAGAAAACACAAATGCAATTGATAAACACCTTGAGGTTCTATTAAACTCAGAGGAAGGTGAGAACCTCATGATGAGGAGAACATTGGTCAAGGATCCAATCAAGGAGGAGCCAAACCAAAGGAGGTCTTTGTTTAGAATAAAATGTAAGGTGATGGGTAAAGTATGTAGGGTTATCATAGACTCAGGGTTTACTAATAATATTGTATCAGAGGAAGCAGTCAGCAAGTGAGGCATGACAAGGATACCTCATACTCATCCTTACAAGGTAACATGGCTCAATAAGGGAAAACATGTTTTAGTGAATGAGCAAGCATGGGTGGAGTTCTCTATAGGGGGATATAAGGACAAGGTACTATGTGATGTGCTTCCCATGGATGCATGTCACTTTTTCTTAGGCAATCCATGGCAATTTGATCGCCAATCTATCAATGATGGAGTGAAGAACTCCTATACTTTCAAGAAGGATAACATGACTTTCAAAATTCAGTCATTGTTAGAAGATATAGAGGTGAAGACAGTAGGTCCCAATGTCCCAATGGTGAGTGAGAAAGAGTTCTTGGAATCCATAGAGGAAGGAGAAGGAGTTGGCTTTGGGCTAATGTTGAAGCCCAAGGAAGTGGAAGACAAAACGGTGAAGAGGAAAGAGCTGCCACAAGAGATACAAGAAATGTTGAAAAAGTATGAAGGTATTATAAGTGATGGACAACCATCAACCTTACCCCCTATAAGACCCATAAGCCATAATATTGATCTTATTCCTGGAGCTACCCTACAAAATAAGGCAGCCTACAAGATGACCCCTCAACAGAATGAGGAAATAGCTAGGAAAATTCAAGAGTTACTAGAACAAGGTCTTATAAGGAAGAGTATTAATCCTTGTGCTTTACCCATAGTCCTAGCCCCTAAGAAAGGAGGTACTTGGAGATTATGTACTAACTCCAGATCCATAAATAGGATCACTATCATAGGCTCCCTATCCCTAGGATAGAAGACTTGATGGATTGTCTAGGAGGTGCAAGGTACTTCACCAAGATAGATTTAAAAGGTGGCTATCATCAGATAAGGGTGAATGAAGGAGATGAATGGAAGACAACCTTCAAGACTACTAAAGGGCTATATGAATGGCTAGTCATGTTATTTTTCTTATCAAATTCTCCATGAAATTTTATGAGGTTGATGAATGAAGTACTCAAGGATCACATTGGCAAGTTTGTAGTGGTATACTTGGATGATATACTCATCTTTAGTAAGACAAGTGAGGAACACCTCAAGCATGTGGAATTAGTACTCAAGAGGCTACATGAAGAGAAGTTAATGATTAACTTGGAGAAGTGTATCAAAACAGAGCTAGTGTACCTTGGATTTGTTCTATCTCATGGTAATCTGAAAATGGACAAGAGTAAAGTGGAAGCCATTATGAATTGACCTACTCCAAGGAAAGCAACATAGGTAAGAAGTTTTCATGGCCTTGCTCAGTATTATAGGAAGTTCATAAGCCAATTTAGTGCTATTTGTGCTCCTATGTTGGACACAATCAAAGGAGGAATGAAGACCAAGTTCATATGGAATGAACAAGCCACTAAGAGCTTTGAGTTATTGAAAGAAAAGATTGCTACCGAACCTATCTTAGTCTTTCCAAGCTTTGAGAAGATTTTCACCATTGAGCGTGATGAAAGTAACATATCTATTGGGGCTATCCTAAGCCAAGAGGGTAGACCAGTAGCATTTCATTCTAAGAAGTTAAGTGAAGAAAATAAGAAGTATTCTTCTTATGACCTTGAGTTGTATGCATTGGTTCAAGCCTTGAGAAAGTGGAGGCACTACTTTCTGCCCAAGGAGTTCATTGTTTATTCAGATAATCAAGCCTTAAGTTTTCTGAATTCTCAAGAGCAGTTGAGCCACAAGCACATGAAATGGGTGGAATATCTACAAGCTTACACCTTTAATATCAAACACAAGAAAGGTGTCCTCAATAAAGTTGCAGATGCATTGTCAAGAAGAGATCTTACCATCCAAGAGATTCAGTTGAAGAGCATGGGAATAGATCACTTCAAGGATCTATATGCTGAAGATGAGGAATTTACATATATTTACAAGGTATGTGTTGAATACAAGAACTATTTCCATAGTGAGTATGTTGAATATACTTTGCAAAGTAACCTTTTGTTTAAAGGCAATCAATTATGTGTCCCTAGAAGCTCTATTAGGGAGAATATGATACAAGAAAAGCACAATGGTGCATTGAGTGGTCACTTTGGGATCACTAAGACATAAGAACTATTTCAAAGGTTCTACTATTGGCCAGGAATGAACCTTGATGTTAAGAGATATGTGGAGAATTGCATTGTATGTTAGAGAGCCAAGGGTACTTCTTCAAATGTTGGTCTTTACCAACCACTACCTATTCCCACTAGGCCTTGGGATTGTTTGAGCATGGATTTTGTAGTTGGGTTACCCAAAACAAGACAAGGCATGGATAGTGTTTATGTAGTTGTGGATAGGTTTAGTAAAATGGCTCACTTTGTGCCATGCAAGACCACCAATGATGCCAGCTAAATAGCCTCTCTCTTCTTCAAAGAGATAGTAATAATCCATGGGCTACCTAAGAGCATTGTGTCTGATAGAGACACCAAATTTATGAGTCATTTTGGAAGAATATTTGGCAAAGATTAGGCACTAATTTATCCTTTAGATCTACCTACCATCCACAAATTGATGGTCAGGCCGAAGTGGTGAATAGAAGCCTTGGAAATCTACTAAGGTGCTTGACAAAGGAGTACAGACAGAAATGAGATCAATTGATTGTACAGGCTGAGTATGCCTACAATGACACCATCAATCGGTCAACAGGGAAGAGCCCCTTTGAGATAGTGTATGGATTACACCCTAGAGGAGTCTATGAGTTGAGAGAATTGAAGGATGGAGTGAAGGCAAGTGGATATGCAGATGATTTTTCTTATGCCATGCAAGAGATACATGATACAGTCCAGAAAACCTTGACAGAGAACACCTTGAAACATAAGGCAAAGATTAATGAGGGTAGAAGACAAGTTCAGTTTAATGTGGGAGACTTAGTCATGATCCATCTAAACAAATCTAGACTTCAGAAGGGATTCCCTCACAATTTGTAGATGAGAAGGATAGGCCCCTGTCCTATCTTGGCTAAGTATGGTGAAAATGCATTCAAAGTTGAGCTCCCAGAAGACAGTGGACTGTCACCTATTTTCAACATTGTAGACTTAGTCCATTACAAAGGACCACAAAAACATATGGATCAAAGTCTCCAAGAAGTCTTCAAAGATGTGGAAGAGTTACAATTACCCACTGCTACAGTCAAATGAGCTGACAACATACTGGATACAAGAGTATCAAAAAAATAGTACAAGGAGCACTTCATCAAAAGGCATGATCAAACCAATTATGATGTAGTATGGGTCAAAGAATCAGAGTTCAAGAAGATGGGGATTGATCCAAGCATCCTCAATCCAAGGGTGGATTGATCTTTTTGTTTTGGGGAGGATGGTGTAGGAGCACACCTAGGCTAACCTCCATGTTGTTTTCATTTTGGCTTGTACTTGACATTGGCCAAGTCAAGATAGGTTAGTTTGTTTTTGGACCTTAGAAGGTCATTTCTATGTAGGATAAGTGAGTTAGTCATTAGGACTAAGGTCACAACAATAGCCATTGTTAGTAGTTTTTCAAATTCTTAGGATTAGTTGCTAAATGTAGGATTAGAGTCATGAATGTGTCCCAATCACTTAAATGTGGACATAGAGATACCATAGGGTCTTTAATGATCTTGGATCCTTGAATTGAAGAGGTTAGAGGTCCTAAAATGTAGGGAGAAGGCATAATAGAGAAGATGCCAAAAGTTGCTAAATTGTTGTCATGACAACATTTGCAATAATTACAAATGTTGCATGCAACATTGGTTACATTGGATTCTTCTTGAAACTAGCAGTGGGGAATTGACCAACAAGGCCTAGAATGGTGGAAGAAGGAATCTAATGTATGGAGAGACTCGAATCAAATAGTTATTCATTACATTGTAACAAGTGTGAAGTTGATTAAAGCTCTACAATTCTAATTTTCTGAGAATCCCGAGCATTTCCTTGTGACAGTCATATTGTATGGATTGAGAGCTTGAATCTATTTGGTTTTTTTTTGTGCATAGGATAGTTAGATACACTTTTCATTTAGTGAGTTAGTTGAGTAGAGGTAGTACACAGTCGTAGCTAAATTATTTTGTAACTAGGGAGTCCACTGGTCCTGTCCTGACCAGACAGTCAAGTCATGGCTCCCCCATGAAATCTAACCATGGGAAACACCTAAGGGTAGATGGAAATGTTAGGGGAGTTAGTAGTGTACATATGTGTAGAGCTAAGAGTCTTAGGAAGTCAAGCTGCTATTTTTAGATCCAATCCCTAGGCGAGCATGCACTGTCCGGTTAGAGGTTTGGAAGTGAAACAGTGAGCATTCATGAGTAGGGAAAGAAATAATTGTACGGTCCAAGTACATTTCCAGTTAGGGTTTAGTGTTACCTTAACATGTTAGGAGGTTCAAGTCCATACCAATTAGTGAATTCAAGTTTTAAGCAAGTTTTGCATAGTGTTGAAGACTGTCCTAAAATTTAGGCCTATTAGCCCTATTGGTCCTATTTTGTAGGAACCCCATGTACGGATGACTTAGGGGTTTAAGACTTACAAAATCCTTTGTAAAAGGATAATGGGTATTTGGATATGGTCTTATAATTTGAAATTATTTTGAAATTTTTTGAAAGAAGTGAGAAAAACACACTGTTAAGGGCTACAAGGAAGTAAGCCAAATTAGGCCTTTTGAAGACAAAAAGTTAGACTCGATTGAAAATTGATATGAGAACCATAAATATGGATTAAAATGTGATCATATGAAATTTATACAAGGTGATGGACATCCCTGCAAATGAATCAAGAATATTAGAGTGAAGATTGGCACTTAGACCTTTCTAAGTGTAAGTAGGAGAAGTGGAGAAGTGAAGTGACTATAGGATGTTAGCTTTCAAAGGTGAAGAAAAAATTGGAGACTCTTAGAGGAGAGTAGGATTAGGAATTAGTTAATGATCTAAGCCTAATAAGGACCTAGAGGAGATTAGGATCCTTTAAGAAGATAAAGAAGATCTTCTTAGTAGATTGTGGAAGCAAGCCATTTGGAACACTTACATCAACTATCATGCTTACCGCTCCTCTTCCCTCAGGATACCTAATGCCCTTAGTGTCTCTGGACACTGAAACATTCACTTTGGGACTATGGATCCCTCAGTTCTCTAATTCTATTGTTATCACCCAGGCCATGGCATTACATGAGTTTGAAAAGGTTCCATAGATGGCCCGACAATAGCTCAACACCAACTGGCTCAAGACCCCAAGGAAAGGTTATAGAAAGATGAAGTTGGATATCCCCCATATAGATTTCAAGGAAAGCATACAAATGGGGATCATCTCCTTGTGCAGGGTCTTTGGAGAATCCCATGCCTGGGAATTTTCAGCATGGATGTATTACTTTCTGTTTGGCATCGCCTCCGTCGAACATAATTTTGATTGGGAAACTATTATTTCCAATCATGTGGACGCCCAGCTTGTCAAGGTCACCAAAACCTCCAAGTTCTACATGAATTCATATTTTCTATGGGTGTTGGCACATAAACAACCCATAACCTGAGATTTACTCATTGTCGGCGTCCTCGGGACTAGCCCGGGCCAAAATGCTTTGTGGGACCATTTCCCACAAATTCAATGGGAGGCCAGTTTCCCCTATTTTTGTAGGGTAAATGATGCCTTCATTTACTATAACATTATTATACCTACTCAGGATGTTGGTTACTGACTTTCAAAGGAGGTGATGGCTCTGGTCGGTTCTTATGGCCATTACTTCATCCAATTTCAACAACATTCCTACATTTGGGTGACCGGATTCTCTGGAAAACCCTACCTATTGCCCAAGAATTGTGGGGATAGGATTATTCTTTTGGAGTATTGTAGGAAAATCCTAGAGCTCCACACTCCTTTTAGCCTCAAGAAGGTCACCAACATTCCTTTCCCGATCACTTGTGGGAACTACACTTGTAGCCTTGCAATGGTGAAGGAAGCTAATAAAAAATTAAAATGTCTGGGGCTAGCAGAATTTTACTTGGCATGGAAGAACTTTGATCTGCTGGATAAGATAGCTTTTGCATTGCCCAGGTGTCATACCCCCATGAGGGTCACATGCAGGATTTTTGGGCAGATTGCTAGGATGATTTTGAAGTCTGAAATCGACACTTTGTCAGAATGACACAAGGTATGATGAAGTGTCTTAAGCTTCAGACCTTCCCAAAGGAATTTTAAGATACCATGTCCACAAAAGACCCATAGTACAAGGCTCAAGGAGTGGAAAAGATGGCTCTCCCTCTGGTGGACTGAGACACCCTGGAAAGCCCAACAATTGAGGACATCACCCATAATGTGATTGAATGCAGTCATGTATATTTTTCAAAGGTATGTCTGAAGAGCACTCACAGAGTTGGCCCATTGTTGCAAGGATCCACTTCCAGATTTGAAGCCTCCAGGCAAGGCGGGGACAAAGGAAAGAGAAAATTTGATACCCCGGCCTGGGTCCCATCTACAGTTTCAACTCCCGTTATGGAACAGGTGCACCTTCAACTGGTGGTGTCCCATCACATGAAGAAAGCAATAAGAACCCAACTTGGCATCCATATCACTCAGGTAGAACCTGCCCTTCCTTTTGGCTACCCTTCACTTGCATAACTTATGGTCTAGGTAGTGGGGACAGGAGTGGATGATGAAAGTGTAGCCATTTTGGACGTCAGACCCCCACTGGTGACAAGGAGGAAGAAAAAAAGAATAAATATCCCTCTGCCAAGGGCAGATATAGATATGAAGATGCCAAACATCCCCCAAGTGGAGATTATCCCAGACTCCCCTGAACTAGAGAATCCTTGGGAGACCTCCCCTCCACATGATGATTTTGGTGACATCTTTGGGACTGATGAACTTGTAAATTTACAGGGAGAGATAGGAAAAGCATTGGAAGAGATTGCCGCACAGGAAGTAGAAACAACCCCCGATGAAGGGAAGATACCTAAGAAAGAAGTTGCAGTGGAACAAGAGGTCCAGGTAGAAAAGGAACAAGAACAGGTGGACATCCCTAATGTTCAAGAGATACCGGTCCTGGGGACCAAGATAGGAGAAAAGAGGCAAGTGCAAGATGAGCAGCCGGCTTCGGATGAAGGAATCAGACCTTCGGGAGTAACCGTAACCTCAGCCACCATGCTCCAGATGCCTCTGCCCACCCAAGGTAGTTCTTCACCCCAGGTGGTAACATTTGGCAAGGTAATCCCTGTAATACTACAATCGGATCCAGTTCAGGCACCTTCACCACCTCCAAAACATAGGCCAAGGGAGGAGAATGTCTTGGTAGGGGATGCTGGAGAACAACAACAATAGCAGCAGAATGAGGGGAAGAACCCTAGAAATATGGATGTTGATCCCATTGATGCTACTAAGGATGGGAACACTGATGCAATGGATATTGATGCCATGAAGGTGGATGGTGCAGGTGGTCTGGAGAACAAAGAGAAAGAGTTTGAAGAGACTATAAACGTTGGGGATGAACAGTCAAACCCCAGAGAAGACCCAAACAATCAGGCCCTAGCAGGAAGACCGACCCCGCCACCACAATGGTTGGTGGAGTCAAAAAAGAGAAAGGACCCAGTGGTGGAAAAATCCCATCTCTCCAAGGCTGAGATGATGGCCCAGAGTCAAGGCATCCCCAAGCTGAAGAAGGCCCTGACTCTCCATTCCATTCAGACTGGTCTGGGTGGAGATATAGTTGCGGTCATTGCGATGCCTCCCTGAGACAAAGAGGAAGTAGTGGTAAGTGCTACTGAATATATAGTTAAAGAGGTACCTTTGGGGAAGAGGGACAAGCAGGGTGAATTAAACCTACCAAAAGAGGCTAGCTGGGCAATTGAGGCCTGATACAATAAACAAGCCTAAAGACTAAAAGAGGAAAAGGAAAAGAATGTAAATCTCCTCAGGATTCTAACAGAGCTAGTGCAACCATTAACTACAATTTCTCTGGAATCTTCTACATCTAAATCACCACTCCCATAGGGTGACATTGACGCGCTGAGGGACATGAAAAATAAAGTGCAGGCGGTGGATGCTGGGTAGGAAATGTCTGTCATTTCTTAACAACAACACTCGTGGACCTGCATATGGCTAGTAACATCATGTTAAAGGTACCATTTCTCTATGGGAGGGAGAAAATGAACAATATGAGGTGTGGATGAGAAAGTTAGGAGAAATCATGAATCTCGGGGAGGAACCCGTCGTAGAGAGGGGTATTTTGGGGGAAGAGTCTTTCAATTTTATCTGGGTCCAACACTCCAGACCTTATCTCAAATTAGATATTACCAAGCAACTGGTAGCGGCCTTGAAAGATAAAGTCCTAGAAGTGGAATATTCTTTGAATTTATATAAGGCTTTTGTCACAAGGGTTTCGGAAGTCAATCCCTTCAGTACAGATATGTGTACTTCGGTGGACTATGTTGTGGGGAAGTTTGATGAATTGATGGAGTCACAGTACCGGTCCCTGAGAAATTTTGATAGAGCAAAAATGTCATGCTTATCCCACATGATGCTTCAGGCCCATGATGCAGCAAATATGTCCACAAAATTTAAGGGAAATGCCCTAGATATGGGCAAACAATTGGAGGCGGCCAAGTTTTTCTAGGCGTGCATCAAAGACATTGATGAAGAGGGAATTCCTCAGCTTTTAGAGGCATTCAAAACATACAAGGCATAGTAAGGTTCTCTGGACTCTAGAGATTTTTTCTAGTAGGGTACAATTTTGCAAATTATTTATTCTTTGAGCATAAGCTGCCAGACTCCAAAATTTGAGGTCTAAAGTTTTGTATTCTTTCGCAGTGACCTGCGTCCAGGTTCCTCAGAGCCGACCGATCATTGTCAAGCAGTTAATAAGGTGTTAGCAGGTAGGTGATCTGGGTAAGACATGTCAGACAGAGGGATGGCTCTGATAGGTGATTCTCCTAAGGCACCGCTCCTACATTAACTTCCTGGGGTGCATCGAAGATGGGGAGCTGCATTCTGTATTTATGAGGCATGTTACCTCGAATATCGAGAAGATCAAATTTCCTCTGTTAATACCCCAACACTCTTCTCTATGCTGATTCTTCTAACCTTCTCTTCTTTTCTTTTTCCTCTGGCTTGTCAGACCTCTTCTCTTTTCAAGGTGATTGTAAGTGGTACAGGTAGTATTGGCCACCAGATAATGTATTTTATATGTTGAGTGTACAGTTAGATTAGGTTACCTTTTAGGGAAAACTCTGTGTATAAATAAGAAGTTCAACCTCATAACAAGTGATGACATGTAACTGATTGAAAGTTTGAAGATGTTAAGTTGATGATCATGCAAGACATTAAATCAGTTAATGTATTGTATTGTCATTGATGTCAACTTGATATATTCTGTATGGTCATGGAAATACTGCCAAAGACTCCAAAGAACTGATGAATCAAGGCTATGCTATCAGTGATGCATATAAGTCAAGTATTCACAAAGTGAATATATACACCGATAGAGTGCACACCAATGGACAGAGTAAAAGAGTAAAGTTACAATGTTACTTGATGAGCTAATGCACTGCATTACTAACGAGCAAAGTTACAGTGTTTGCTGACGAGAAAAACACAGAGTAAACTGATGGAAACAATTTCAATGTTGCCTGACAAAAAAGACAAGGATGGAGATCCTGATGACAGCTGAAGTCACACTGACAAAAAAATTAGTTATCATCGATGACTAGCTCAAGTGTTGACCGACAGAACAGAGAGTTCAGAAAATGAAAAAATATTTAGTTGTCAAGAAGCTAAAGATAGAATTAATAGATACTTATCATTGTTTAAATCATCCAGATAAAGTCAAAGATAAGTAATTGATTTAAAGCTGATTTGTCTAGTTGGAAAGAAGATCTCTTTGAGATAAATTATGAGTTTTCTTTAAATATATTGGCGAGAATTGTGGAACACGCCAAGAATCAAGAAAGCCAAGAAAGGGGGAAATCATGTCTATATAGAGACAAATCCAATTCATTACGAATTGGTGTGTGGGGTGAACAAGAGAATAGAGGAAAGATTCTAAAGAGAATCTGAAGGAGAAGAAAGTCTTATTTTAGTCTTGATCAACAAGCTAAAGAAAGAGATAGATTCTGCAGACACCGACGAACAGTGAGACAATATCACAGAGCAGAATAGTGTGGAGCAAAGGTATAAGTGATTATATTGATCAAAGAGGTAATGGACTTACAATAGATCTAAAAATATGCAATTGAGTTGTATGTATGAATAGATCATTAGTGTTTCATTTTAACCATTGAAGCATCAAGTCTCTTAACCGAGTAGGACTTAAAAGTCTTTTACAATTGAGATACATCCCAAGGAGTATCAAAAAGTTTCATCATAAAAGTAGCATTGGATATGCCTGATACCTATTGACAGGCCAAGTGAGTGTTTGATCAAGAATGGTAGCATTAGATGCCAGATACTAGGTGACAAAATATTTCTAAATCCTCTAACAAGGTCACACCTAACAGTGTGTTTGCAATTTTTAATAGGGTTGGCTCTTAACAGGGCTCACTTTAGAAGAGTGAAAATTTGGGGTACCGGTCCCAGTGGTTTTTTCCCTTAACAGGGTTTCCATGTTAAAAATCCATGTGTTATGTGTTTAATGTTTCATTACTTTACTATTTTACATTTCACATATGCAATTCTGGATTGATTGGTATACTTTGTATATTTACTGTATTTTGATAAATAGTTAACTACTTATCGGTAATCATACAGAAGAGAGATTTACAAAGCAATCCGACAAGTAGTAAATTGATAAAAGTATTTCAAGGCATTCATCTTGTAGGACATAAGATAACTAGAGACATAATTAGTGGTTATAAGTTTTAAGGGTTGATTTAAGGATTAATTTTGAGGCCACTAATTCACACTCTCCTCTCAGTTATTACTAACAACAAGGGTCAAAAAAATTGATGATTTTGCACTAGCAAGTAATAGAAGATAGCTTTTCATTTCCAGTTGTTTCAGGAGTTCAATGCTCAACAATTCTTAGTAGTTTAGAATACTCCCTTGGAGCCATGATTATATCTACTAGTGATGCTATAATGCTTTAATTTAATGAAGAAGGAGGAACACCTTATGACTACTGGTTATGTTTTGTTCTGATCTCCGCAATTAGCGATGCCATTTTGTATTGTATGTTTCTAATGTTCTTTTCTCTAATGTTTTTTTTAGATTAATGATCTCACTTCCTCTTGCTATTGAATATGTATGAATTGCTGGTTCTGTATGTATTCAATATTTAGTATAGTTCTTACATTGGAGCATTGTTGATATCTGAAATATGTTGCACAACTACAAGTAGAAGTAATAAACTCTAACTCTGGTCTATCTTTGCAATTTATTTGGTAAACATAACAGGCTTGCAGGAAACCTTGACCCATCACTAAAATCCCCGAAGAAGATGAGTAAAACCAACTATCCCCTTGAACAAACAGTCACCTTCCCAACTTAGCTTCCCCACACCGTCGAGACCTGACACCCAGGTGCTTGAAGGCCCGGAGAATTTATTCTCTGGAGAACCTTTACAGGTGTAGTTGGTCGGTACCCCGATACCCGGTGACAACTTATCACTGTTGATAGAACCAGTCAGAAAGTCTCGTCAATAGAATCCTGGTAAATTATTACAGGAAATTAATAATACCTTTTTTAATCTCTAATACCCAAGAAATATGATATTAGTAGTATGGAGTACTTTAGACCTATCTCCCTATGTCATATAGTATACAAACTTTTGTCTAAAATTTTGTATAATTATTGCTGATGAACAAAGTGGTTTCATTCCAAGTAGATCCATACTACATAGAATCATTATTGCTCAAGAAGTAATTCATTCTGTCCAAAACAATAAAGAACCAAGTATGATATTTAAATTAGATATTAAAAAGCATATGATATGGTGGATTGGAATTTTTTATGTAAATGCCTAGAAGCTTTGGTTTCTCTAAACAATGGATTAATATTGTATATGAATGTATCTCTACCCCTAAAATATCAGTTTTAGTTAATGGGAATCATGAGGGTTTCTTTGAAATCTCATAAGGAATTAGACAAGGGGACCCCCTTTCCTCGTTCCTTTTTATAATTATGGTTGAGGCTTTAGGTAGAAGCCTTTGCAAAACCGTAACCGAAGGAGATTTCAAGGGTATTACTATTACTAGTCAATTAGAACCTATTAATCATCAACAATTTTTTGATGATTCTATGTTATATGGAGATGCTGACATAATGGAAGAAAATAATTTAAAGATAGTCCTTGATAAGTATTTAGTTGCTTGTCATCAGATCATTAATAAGACATAATCTGAGATCTTTTTCTTGAACACCTAGGGGAAAGGGATTATGGAATCCAATTTGCGGAACAATATTATTCAGAAAGTAGAAAAGAAGGGAGAATCTTGGAAAGGTAAATGGTTAACATTTGTTGGAAGGGCCACCATGATTAAATTAGTGTTGTCAGCAATACTTATCTACCAAATGTCTTGTTTACAAATGCCAGTGAGTGTTAGACAAAAAATAATTCAAAAAATGAGATCATTCTTATGGCAAGGAGCTAATGAAAAAAAGAAAATTGCATTACTAGCGTGGGAAACTATTTGCAAGGATAAAAATGATGGTGGTACAAATATTAAAGATATAAAAGATTAAAATTTGTCTTTAGGGGCTAAATTAATATGGAAAATAGTTAAATTCCCAGAACTTAAATGGGTCAAAATCATTAAATACAAGTATTTAGATGGTGATGATCCTCTGAGTATTCTCATACATGAAAATCCCCCTAAAGGTTCAAGAGTACAAAATTTTATGAGACATTGTAGAAATATTATAGGAGAGAATGTAACCTGGAATATTGGAAATGGAATGGATACATTATTCTGGGATAATTCTTGGGAAGGCTATCAACCCATCTCAAAATTGATGAGTGATAAAGACACGATTGATCAATTAAAAATTGATATGGGATGATATGTGAAAGACTATATAACATATCCTTTTAATAATCCAATGTTAGGGTGGGAATGAAATATTTGTAAGAAAGATTATATCACAGATGAATTTTTGATAAATTAATGAATATATTAAGTATTAGGCATATTAACCCTAGCAATGAAAAAGATAAAGTGATGTGGATCCCAACAAAAATAGAGGAAAAAACTAATTTGCCTATTGACTTATGATGGAATAAATTATGTCTACCTAAGGTAGGCATGTTTACTTGGTTAGCGTTGCATGGGAGAATATTAATAGGAGAAATTTTGTGTAAAATGGAGTATAATGGAGCATCTAGATGTATGTTATGTAAACATGAGGAAAAAAGCATTAACCACCTTCTTCTCAATTGTAATTATTGATGACATGTAACTGATTGAATGTTTGAAGATGTTAAGTTGATCACCGAAATGTAGAAGGATAATGAAAGACATTAAATCAGTTAATGGATTGTATTGTCATTGATGTAAACTTGATATAATCTAATCGGTTATAATCAAAGTGTCAAAAAATTCAGAGAATCAAAGAGAAAAAGATTATGGTTTGAGTAATGCATAAAAGACAAGCATTCACAATATGAATTCAAACACCGACGGTCAGTGGAACCCAATGGACAGAGATCACCGAAAGTCAAGTCACAGTGATGCTCGAGCAAGAACACTGACTAGAATTACTGACAAGAAGAATCAAAAGCATAACCAATGGCCAAAAACATAGTGTAAACCAATGGAGAAGCACGAGGAGAACTGGAGTGTTGACCAAAGCTATCAAAGAGTTAAAACATAAAAATTAACTTGAGTTCAAAAATGGAAAAAAATCTAGCTGGTAGAGCTAAATATGGACTTAACCGATAGTTATCTTTTTTTTCATCGACAAGATAAAGCCAAAGATAAGTAAAGGATTTAAAGATGTTTTGTCCAGTTGGCAATAATATCTCTGCAAGATAAAACAAGAGTTTTTCTTTAAATCTAATTGGCAAGAATTGTGGATCACGCCAAGATCAAGAAAATCAAGAACCTAACAATGGTTATATCATGTCTATAAAAGAGACAAATTAATTCATTACAAATGGGGAGGGTGAATGAATGAAAAGAGGATGCTATAGAGAAGCTGATGAAGAGAAACTTCATACAGTCCTGATCAATCAAGCTAAGGAAAGAAGTATAGTTTTCTGTGGACACCGAGCAATAGAGAACAATATCACCAAGAAGAATCAAAGTGGAGCAAAGGTATAAAAATGGATATATTGATCAGATTAGTTTTATGAGATTACAATAGGTCTACAAATCTGCAATTATAAGTTGTATATGTGAATAGATCATACTTTTTGAGTTTAACCATTGATTTAGAAATTCTCTTAACCGAGCGGGATTTAAAGATCCTTTCTATATTGAGATACATCCCAAGGAGTATCAAAAAGTTTGATCATGAAGATAACATGAGATGCTAGATACTTTTTGACAGTACAAGTGAGTGTGTGATCAAGGAAGGTAGCATAGAGATGCCCGATAGCCATGTGTCAAAACACTCACTCTCCAATGCTAAGTTTGAAGATGTCAAAACTTGCACCTTTGCAAAGAAAATGTGGGATAAGTTGAAGCTGGTACATGGAGGAGATGCCAATGTACTAAGAGAAAAGGTGGAAAGCCTAAGAGGGAGGTTTGATGACCTAAGGATGAAAGAAGGAGAAAATATCACTCAATATAGCTACAGAATCAAAGAGGTAGTAAATTCTATCTGAGGAGTTGGAGGTGTACTTGAAGAGGATATAGTGGTAAGTAAAATCTTAAGAACCTTACTGACTATATATGCTATTAGAGTTTCTGCTATTCAAGAAATGAGAGCAGTTGCAAACAATACAGTTACTCTAGATAGTCTGATTGGTAGAATAATTTCATTCGAAATGAATAAATTTGATAATAGTGCCTTACGATCTATAGAATCTACATTCAAATTTATTTAAAGATAAGTAACACAAGTCATAGACATGCTATTAGAAATGATAGCGACAGTGATAATGAGGATCAAGGACTTGATGAGACTGAAGCACTAATGGAAAGAAGATTGCAGAGAGGCAAAGGTAAATTACCACTTGTATGTTTCCATTGTAAAGAGGTTGGACACTTTGCTGCAAGATGTCCAAACAAAAGAAAATGTGACAGAGGAAATGATAGATTATACGAGAAGAATTTTGATAGAGGTGATAATAGAGATTACTAAAGCAACTAAAAATTTGACAAAAGAGATACCTGAGACTACAAGGACAAAGGGAAGAAATATTGTTACCTAGCTAAGAACAGAGCTGAAGACACTAACACTAAATCAGAAGAAGACATCAAGATGGTATTTGTAGCCATGAAGGATGATTCAGATGAAGATGAAGAAAGGTATGTAGAAACTATATTCATATCTAAAGTTAGTAAAAATGATGTCTAGATCATAAATAGTGGCTACACTCACCATATGACCATTGATAAGAAATTTTTTGAGACTTTTGAATACTATAATGGTGATTCAGTGAGAATGGGAAATGATACACCTTGTCCAGTCGAAGGTAAAGGAACTATAATGTTGAATAACCTGATAAAATGTGAAAATGCTTACTTGGTAAAAGGACTGAATTATAATTTGTTAAGTGTTTCACAACTGAACAATTTAGGTCACAGAGTAGCATTTGAAAATAAGAAGGCAAAGATCTTAAATGAATCAGGAAGGTTGATTGGTACCAGTGAGAAGACAAAAGGTAACCTTTTCTATCTTGATGACACTAACACCACTTGTGTAATGGCTAGAAATGAAGACATATGGTTGTGGAAAAGAAGATTGTGTCATGTGAACTTTGACAACATGATAAAGATAAGAAACAAAAGGAATGTCAGAGGCTTACCGAGCATGACTAAGCCCGAGCATATCATGTGCAAAAATTGTCAAAAAGGTAAGATGAAAAATTCTAGTTTCAAGAGTAAAACCCATACATCTAATGAAATTCTAGAATTAGTCCATACAGATCTATGTGGACCCATGAGGACAAAGAGCTACTATGGAGATAGTTATTTTATTCTCTTTGTTGATGATTATTCTAGAATGATGACATTCATGGTATTAAAAGATAAATCAGAAGCATTTAAGATTTTAAATGGTACAAGGCTATGGTAGAAAAATAAAGTGAAAATAAATTGAAATGCTTAAGGTCAGATAAAGGAGGGGAATTTACTTTAGAAGAATTCACTAACTATTGCAATGAGCATGGAATTAAACGACAAGTTTCTGCACCGAGAACACCACAACAAAATGGAATTGCTGAAAGGAGAAACAAATCAATTATTGACTATGCAAGAACATTGATGATTGAGAAAAGCATCACTCAAAATTTTTGGAGGGAAGTTGTCAATACTTTTGTCTACACATTAAACATAGTACAATTGAAAAAGGATACAAAGAAGACACCCTATGATCTTTGGTATGGTCATACACCCAATGTAAGTTACTTCAGAATCTTTGGTAATCAATGTTATATATTGAAGGATTATAGAAATGGAAAACTTGACTCCAAAAGTGATGATGGTATCTTTCTAGGGTACTCAACCAAAAGCAAGGCTTATAAATGTCTTAACAAGTCATCTAACAAAATCATTGAAAGTGCAAATGTGAAAATAGATGAATTTGCAGAAAACAATGATAAGGAAAGAAAAAAGGAACCAGACGAATACAACATGTTTGTTTATACAAAACCTGACACTCTACCCGAGCAATAGTGTATCACTCCCGAGAAAGAGAACATTGCACCCGAGCATCAGGCTACAATTACCAAAACTTAGGAGAATCCTCAAGATGATGTTCTGACCAATGAAGATGAGAATGAATGTCAAGAAGATGATCAGAATGATAAACACAGAGCTGAACAAAAACATTCCAAGTATGTTAGAAGACATCATCCACAAAATCAAATCATAGGAGACAAGAAGGCTGGAAGAAGAACAAGAAGTAAGTCACTAAACACCAGATGTTTACTTTGTGATTTTGAGCCTAAATCTATTAACAATGCACTCAAGAATGAAGAATGGGTTGGTGCTATGAATGAAGAAATAGAAAAATTTGAGAAGAACATTACATGGACACTATTACCGAGACCAGATGATAAGAATGTCATCGGTACCAAATAGATATTTAGAAACAAGTTGAATGAGAATGGAGAGGTCACAAGAAACAAAGCAAGGTTAGTATGCAAGGGATATGCACAAGAAGAAGGTGTTGACTATGGAGAAACCATTTCACCCATTGCTAGACTAGAAGGATTTAGAATCTTACTTTCTTATACTGCATTTAAAGGATTCAAGGTATACCAAATGGATGTCAAATCTGCATTCCTAAATGGAATACTAGAAGAAGAGGTATACATTGAACAACCATAAGGGTTTGTTGATATAGACAAGAGAAACATGGTATGTAGACTACATAAAGCCTTGTATGGATTGAAACAAGCACCTAGAGCCTGGTATGAAAGACTTCACTCATATCTCATTAGCATAAAATTTGTTAGAACAAGTCAAAATAGAAATTTGTATTTAAAAGAAGATACCGATGGTAATATTCTGATTTCTAAAATTTTTGTTGATGATATCATTTTTGGGGGAAATGAATTGTTATGAAAATCCTTTGCTAATGAAATGAGAAAGGAATTTGAAATGTCTATGTTTGGGGAGATCAAATTATTCCTTGGTCTATAGATTCTTCAACAAGATGCAGGCATATACATCACTCAGTCCAAATACATCAAGGAAGTGCTGAAGATATTCAAGATGGAAGATTCCAAACAAGTTGGAACACCTATGGCTACCGCATGTAAGCTGATAGAAGAAGACAAATCCAATGAGGTAAATCAAACCTTATATAGATCAATGATTGGTAAACTGATGTATGTTTTTCATACTAGACCAGATATATCACATGCAGTTGGAATAGTTGCAAGATTCTCTGCTAATCCCAGAGAATCACACATGACTGCTGTCAAGAGAATTCTGAGATATTTGAAGAACACTGAAGACTATGGCTTATGGTATAAAAGAGAAGGAAAATTTGAGCTACATGTCTACATAGATGCTGATTGGGTTGGAAACATTGATGACCGAAAGAGCACAACTGGAGGAGCATTCTTCATGGGTGACAAACTTGTCACATGGATTAGCAAGAAGCAAGGATGCATCTCTCAATCTACTGCAGAAGCAAAGTATGTGCCTGCTACTGCAAATTGATCCAATATTGCATGGATTAAACAATTGCTGGAAGGTATGAATATGAAGATTCTTGAACCAGTAATTATCTATTGTGATAACACCAGTGCAATAAACATTTCTAAAAATCCAATCATGCATGCTAAGACTAAGCATATTGCTATCAAGTATCACTATCTGAGAGAACAAGTGCAAGAAAAGGAGGTGATGCTGGAATATGTTCAATCAAAGGAACAACTAGCTGATATATTCACCAAGCCATTACCGAAGGATACATTTGAGTACCTGAGACAGAGACTAGGGGTCCAACCCTTGTCTATCGATCAGTAAGCTAACTAGGAGGTTGCATAAGCCTATACCAAATCTGAAGATCATTCATGTTGATGCAAACACTGAGACAAATAGAAATAAATACATATGTGCATAGAAAGATACAAGTATGCACCAAAAACCAGAGACATTTTATTGCTGATGGATAGGGAAATTCAAGGAATATATTATGTAAAGAATAGAAGATGATTAAAACAAGGAGAAGCATTTTTTTTGGCATTATTGTGTTAAGGGAGAGATTATCTCATTATCATCATGGAGAGATTATTCCATTATCATAGAGGGAGTGATATGATAAAGGAAGAGATTATCTCATTGAATCAACAAGGGAGAGATTATCTCATTGATCAGAAAAGATTATATCATTATCCATGAAGTGAAGTTCTTGAGAATAAAAAAGAAAGAGTTAATCAATATTCTAAGGGAGAGAAATTGATTACATATGAAATATCCATCTAAGGGAGAGAAGTAATAAAGGGAGAGAGCTCAGACTAAGAGAAAGATTACTGTCAAAAGAAAAAGAGATTATCAAGAAGAGGAATAGTCAAGGAAGAGCACATATCAGAACAGAGACATTAGATGATACATCTATCCAGTGAAGGGATTGAATATTGAAGAAAACCTTTCTGCAAGAAACAAATCTAAGCTATTTTGAGCTTACCGAAAGCCAGACATTTGTAATAGTTACAATACAAAATCTTGATGAAACTATTATATTTCATATTGTATTAGTGATAGTATAGTATGATAATGTAGTACGTTACCATCAATGCCAAAGGGAGAGATTGATGACATGTAACTGATTGAATGTTTGAAGATGTTAGGTTGATCACTGAAATGCAGAAGGATAATGCAAGACATTAAATCAGTTAATGGATTATATTATTTATTTTTTTAGGCAAAAGTGGACAAGCCACTATAATATTTTTATTAAAAACTGATTCAAAAAAGCTCAATCGGGAAAGAATCCAGAAGAAAACCCAGAATCATCGCTCAATACAACATTTGAGTTATCAAATATATACAATTTTAGTAATATTTGAAGATGCCTATGCATCTTATTTACAATATGAAGTATAGACTACCTCCAATTGCATATCTTACTAGTTACAAATTACAAACTACTCTGATCAGCATGATTTAGTATTTACTTTGCCAAAAAACAAAAAACCTCCTCTATCAACACTTACTCTTCCATGTCATCACTGTCTTGAGGTACCCTGTGTGTATGAGGATCAACATCATCCACAGCTCCATGCCATTATATTGTCACTGATGTCAACTTGATATAATCTAATTGGTTATAATCAAAGTGTCAAAGAATTCAGAGAATCAAAGAGAAAAAGATTATGCTTTCTATAATGCATAAAAGACAAGCATTCACAATATGAATTCAAACACCAATGGTTAGTGGAACCTGACTGAAAGTCAAGTCATAGTGATGCCTGAGAAATAACACTGATGAGAATTACCAATGAGAAGAATCACAAGCATAACCGATGGCTAGAAACATAGTGTAAATTGACAAAGAAGCCGGAGGAGAACTGAAGTGTTTACCAAAGCTATCAAAGAGTGAAAACACCAAAATTAACTTGAGTTCAAAAATAGAAAAATATCTAGCTGGCAGAGCTAAATATGGACTTAACCGGTAGTTATCTTTGTTTTCATCGACAAGATAAATCCAAAGATAAGTAAAGGATTTAAAGATGTTTTTTCCATTTGGAAAGAAGATCTCTATGAGATAAAACAAGAGTTTTTATTTAAATCTAATTGGTGAGAATTGTAGATCATGCCAAGATCAAGAAAATCAAGAACCTAACAACGGTGATATCATGTTTATAAAAGAGACAACTTAATTCATTATGAATGGGAAGGGTGAATGAATGAAAAGAGGATGCTTAAGAGAAACTAATGAAGAGCAACTTCATACAGTCCTGATCAATCAAGCTAAGGAAAAAGCTATAGTTTTCTGCGGACACCGAGCAACAGAGCACAACATCACCTAGAAGAATCAAAGTGGAGAATAGGTATAAAAAGGGATATATTGATCAGATTATTTTAATGAGATTACAATAGATCTGAAAATCTACAAGTATAATTTGTATATGTGAATAGATCATACTTTTTTAGTTTAACCATTGATTCAAAAATTCTCTTAACCAAACGGGATTTAAAGATCCTTTCTATATTGAGATACATCCCAAGGAGTATCAAAAATTTTGATCATGAAGATAGCATGAGATGCCAGATACCTATTGACAGGCCAAGTGAGTGTTTGATCAAGGGAGGTAGAATAGAGATGCCCGATATCAAGTGACAGACTAAAATTTTAAATCCTCTAACAAGGTCACACCTAACAGTGTGTTTGTAACCTTTAACAAGGTTGGCTCTTCACTGAGCTCACTTCAGAAGAGTGAAAATTTTGGGTTACTGGTCCCAAGTGGTTTTTCCCTTAACAGGGTTTCCACATTAAAAATCCATGTGTCAATGTGTTTATGAGTCATTACTTTAGTGTTTTGTTTTACACATAGCTAATTTGGATTGATCGGTATACTCTAGATATTTTACTATCTTTTAGTAAATTAATACACTGTTATTCGGTAAACATACTGTAGAAGGTTTAACAAAGCATTCCGAGTAGTAGTAATTTGATAATAGTATTTGAAGGCATTCATCTTATAGGACTGAAGATAACTAGAGGCTTAATATTGTGGTACTAATTTTTTGGGTTGATTATTGGATTATTTTTGAGGCCACTGATTCACCCCCCCGCCCATCTTAGTTATTACTAACAATTTTACTATGCAATGTTGGAAATGGATATCAAAAAGATTAAATTGGAAATCTGCCTTCCCAAATAAATTAGTTGACTTTATGCTAGGATGGCCTAGATTTAAGAATAATGATCTATACATTAGTTTATGGATTATAGCTCCTTCAATTATCCTATGGGAAATTTGGAAAGAATGAAATAGGAGAATTTTTAGAGAGGAAGAAATTTAAATTAATCAATTTCTGAAAAAAGTTGAAGTTGCTATAGTAGAGGGAGTAAATAATAGAAATTTTCTTTGTAAACAAACCAGAATATTCTCAACATGTAATGATAAAACTAGAAATAGATGGACAGGCCTCAAAATACCACTGATAAATTCTGAGCCAAAAAAGGATGTGGCAAAATTAAGATTAGAATGTAAATGGAAACCTCCCTCTTATGGATGGTATAAGTTAAATTTTGACAGAGCCTCCAGAGGAAACCTTGGAGTAGCAGGTGTAGGAGCATGTATTCAGAATAGTAATGGAGAATTAATTGCTATTTTATCTGAACCAGTAGGTATTAAAATAAACAATGAGGCATAATTTATGGCCGTGATTGAAGGATTAAAATTAAGTAGAATGAAAGAAATAAAGAAATTGGAAATTGAAGGAGATTCAATGATAATCATTAATGCAATTAGAAAGGGGGAAACTCCTAGTTGGAAATTAAAATATTATGTAAGACATGCTAGAGGTCTAGTGGAATACTTAGAACACTTTACTATTAATGACATTTAAAGAGAAGGAAATGAGATAGCAGATAGATTAGCTAATCAAGGTGCTGATAAAGTTAAAATAGGAATAGGATAAATTGTATTTAATTTCTAATTATCATATTAGACATGAATTAGTAAATAAAAATTAAGGTAAAGGAATATAAATTAATAGATCATATGGCAGTTAAGAATTTGAAACGTCATCAATTAAATATATAATAGGCTCAGATAAGATAAAATATTGATTAAAATAAGAAACATTCCAAATTCTTCAGGAACGATACAGTTTCTAGAAGACCTTATGGAATGAATCGAACAAAGGAAGTATAAATATGAGATAATTTTCATTAGATAACCAACATGGAGTTTATAATTTGTGGCTCAAGTGGTGTAAGATATGGCTACCGCAATTAAGCTTAGATGTTTGTAGCCATTGATGGTAAAATTAATATGAAAAGAATAAAGAAAATGATGTTAACAACTTATGATATAATAGTAAGAGTTTTGTATATTATCTTAGGAAGAGAATTTATAGAAAATGATAATAGTCACCAAGTAAATTTTGACATCCCAACAATGTTTATAGCCTCGGCTTTACAATTGGATCTAGATATATAGGTCATAGGGAAATTATGCAGAAAGGTATTTAAGAGGAAATATCTTAAAGATCTAAATAAGGTGATTGCAAGTGTCAGAGGAGATTTAACAATACCTAAACCAAGATATTACCAGCACTTCATCAGGAATGATAGGAAAATACCAACGTATCATGTTTTGATGGTTGAAGATTGGGAAAGATATATTGAAGAAACACCATCAATTAGAAGGAATTTATACTTCTTATTTATCTTTATGCATATTAGGAACACAAATGAGCTTAAGTGGTTTGGTAACTTTGTTCTGAACAACTAAAATAGAATCGGAAACAGATAAAAAAGCTACCTTCAGGAAAAAGCGATTTTTATGGGGAGTAGGATAGGGAATTTAATAATAATGGCACATTTATTAAGGGAGGATTTACATCTGTAAAATATTTTATTGATTCATGTGGAGATAGATCGTGGAGAGATATACCTTTATTTTCTATCTTATTTATTATTCATGACGAGGAGTGCCTTGAGAAATGCATTATTAAATTTGTGCGAGCAATCAACATTCAATAAGTTTAAAAGATGTGTAATTGAGTAACCAAAAGGTAAAGTATGGGATAATATTTGAATTTGGATTTCCTTTTGAATTTCTCTTTGTCTATTTAAGTTGGGAAGGGTAGTCATCAATAGTTAACAATTTGATCAACAAAACATATATATTTTTAAAAAATTGTTTTTCTTACATAGATTAATACTAACAAAGGATCTTCATTGATATAGAAAATGTATACAAATGTAAGGACCTTTCATATTTTGAATAAACGGGATAGGGCATACCCTGGGAGTATTAAACCAAAAAGATGGAGAAATTTTTGGAAACCTATGGATGATATGACCAGAAGGGCAATGAAGTTGGCTCTAGGTGAATCTTATTTCGATTATAGTTTCCACTCTACACACTAATGGTGAGATTGTAGGAACCTTTATTTCATGTCTACTCAAGGCAGGTAATAACAAGATTGAAACTATAGAATTATGTAGAAAGATTGGTATTGATAAAATTCTAGGAGGTTTGGAAGAAGTGGTATATAGTATCAATTTTAGATAGATGGTACCCTACCCTGAAGATTACATGCAGGCTAAAATAGGAATTCTTGAGCATAATAGAAACTTACCTCGTAGACCATGTCTAATGTTCAAAGACGTTGACATATTTGAGAGCCACTGGGAGGAAATTAAAAGAAATCTTCATTTTCTGTTGCTCTGGACCCATATCAAGGTATCCTCTGAGTCGGAGTGGTTGTCCCAATATTTTTTTGTTGAAGGCTTCTCCGTCCCCCTCCTTTAACCAGATTAGTGTGGAAATATTGCAAGCTATGTTACCAATCTTCATCAAAAAAGGATGGTTGTGTAAAAGTCCAAGAAAAAATGACAGCAATAAGAAGGATGCAGATTCAGATGAGGAAATTTTGATCCTAAAGAAAGTTAAGGAAGAACCCAATAGTCCATAGCTCAATATAATTTGGGGGTAAGTAAAATATTTTGAATTCTGATAGTATAGATAAACTTGGATAATCATACTTAATTTTTGACAGGATACTTTCATTAAGTAATTAGTTGTTTCAAAAAAAAGAGGAAGAGAAAGCTAAGGGTTTAGATAGTATAGATTAAGCTGAAACAACTTCTATATCATGACCTGGAAAATTCAGAGATATTTTGAAGAATCATTGCAAACATAATATGTAGAAAGTACGGTTAAAAATAATAGACTGACAAAATGAATACTCTTTAGATAGGCAACTTATAATGGGACTCTGCAGTAACAGTACTAGATTCTCTGCATAAGGGAATATTTTGACAAATGTTAGTGGCCTTCATTTATAATTTTCGTATTTAATATCTGTATGTTTATAGGATTCATACTTTGTAGGTATTTTGTGAAGATCTCTTATCTTGAAGTCAATACATATATGTTGAAATATGAAATGTCTTCAGGATATGAACCCTCAAGTCTGTATCATGATCATGAATATTTTGTGTGCTTGTTTGAAATGAGTTAACAATGGTTCTCTATATAAGTAATCTTGTTAAGAGTTGGTCTTCATATGAAATTTTTACGAAGTAAATAGGATAAAACATCAAAGCTCTTAAAAAGTGTATCTAAATATACAAATACAGATTAAATAAATTTTATATAT
>MU226971.1:1930647-1959372 GCA_018584345.1 Thuja plicata | reverse complement strand
ATGTCTATATATATGTATATATATACATAGATATATATATCTATATGTATATATATATCTATATATATGTATATATATGTATATATATGTGTATATATATATGTGTGTGTGTGTGTGTGTGTATGTATATATATACATATATGTAAATATATACATACACACATACAAACAGATATATATGTGTGTGTAAAATAAAAAGAGAGATGGGGGAGGGAAGTCAAGAGAGAGACAAGGGGGATACTGGATTTTGACTAGGCCCTATCTCCTTTTATGTTGCATTGGAATGAAAGGTGATCCACATACCTACTAGAAAGGGGAATCAAGTGCCAAGTTAATGCAATGGTTCCTTAGTTGTTATGAAATTGAGTGGATGAATGAATGCCAAAGTGAATAGGAATATACAAGATTCAAGGTCAAATGAGCAACAAAGTTAACTTTCAGCATACACAGACTAAGATTTGACAGACAAAATATGCTACCAAAACAAAACCCAAGAGCTATAACTAACTTGTAGATCCAATTTGAAGCTGATCTAGAGGGACTAGGTCGACTAGGTTGGCCTATTCCCAAGACTAGGTTGACTAGATCAGCCTATTCGCAAGACTAGGTCAACTAGGTTGACCTATTTCCAAGACTAGGTCAACTGGGTTGACCTGTACCCTTCTCTTTCTAATGATTTTAATTTTATATTGTAGTCGAGATCCTGTGCTTTCCATATTCGATCTTGAAATTGGCACCACTTGTTCCTGCACACATAAAAGAGAAAAAAATGTTTGGTAGAGAGGAATTTTCTTTAGTCAAACCCCAATTGAGGAATCAACCTTGAAATTGAAAATAAATATGCATAAATGGGAAGTGTGTTAAAGTAAAGTAGACAATAGATCTGAAAATGTAATGCATATACCTTCACAAATGGACCAATGTATATGAAGATGCTTGAAGTAGTCTTGAATGATGTTGTAATGAATTGAATTATTGAGAAGAATCAAGGATTCCCTTTACATATGCCTAGATCTAGACATACTCCTCAAATCTTCAATGTCATTATGCTTGATGTTGCTTTCTTTGAAAAGGAATCAATCTGCATTAATATTCATGTAGTTGGAATAAGGATCTTCTTTCATGATTAAGACCTCCTCTTCTTGGCCTTCAATGAGGGAGAGAAGCTTGCTACAATGGAGAATATTGCCTTGAAAATACTTTGAATGCTTGAATTCTTCCTTGGAACACTTGAGATGATAGAGATCTTGAAATTTCACTTGAGGTTAGGATGTGATCCTCTTGTTATATTTAAATTTGTAGAAATAGGTTTCCTCTATACCCCTCACAAACATTTTGAAGCTCAAAAATCGAAGAGGACTAATGAGAGTTTTAATTTTCCGCTTCACCAGCAAGACCATTACACGGTTTAAATCTCAATGAAAAAATAGGGGAATAGGTTGATCAGGTTATCCTATTCCCTCCTATATGCCTCAAAATTTGGATTATGAGTTTCAATTGTAGAGTGGATGCCAAAATGGAAAGCAGAAATAGGGTTGGATCAAGCATAATGAACACAAAATCCCAAGGACACTAAAATAGGTTCTAAATAAGAATCCAATTATAGGTGAGTACAATTTAGGATGGTACATTAATCCCCCACTTTAGTGGGAGTATGAAACTACCTCATTCTCATGGTAAATTAGATAAAAGTGCTTGGAAAAAAAATCAAGGTTAAGGAGACCTCAAGATCCAAGTGACTTAGGTCCCTATCAAATCCAAAACTAAGATAAAGAGAAGTAACATTTGAAAAGGAGAGAAAAAAGACATGACCAGGCTATCCTAGTAAGGTTTGACTTACTATGGTTAATTTAAAGAGAAATAGGAGGTGTCAAAAAAGGAGGATCATGCCTGAGGAAACATTTTCTCCAAAGGAATCCACTAAATAATGCATAGGGGCATAAAGCATGTAATGCACAAGGGTGTAGAAGATGTAATGCATAGGAGCATAAAAGGATTTTGTTTTGAGAGAATTTTGATTCTTGTGGTTTGTGCAAAATGTGTAACAAGGAGTGAAGTGTATGCCCACTTTAAAGAAATTGCAATAGACTTAAGAGGAACAATGGCTTTAATAGAGAATAGATGCATCCAAAAGACATTTCCATAGTGATATGCTCCCAAGTGAGGAAAAATCAAGGGAAATAAGGCATATGACCGAAAGAGAACAAAAGGTTATCAGCTAACTTTGGGGGGGATATGATCATATTATAGCCCATGTATATTAGGAATAATTACAAATGAGTTGACAATATCCCCCAAAGGTAGTAGACTGTGAGTACAGTGGAAGAAAAATACATAAGATACATAATCAAATAGTATTTTTGGTTCAACATTTCAGAGATAAAAAATAATGGATGCTTGTTACCTCTTTGCACCATCCCTAATCAGACAACACAAAAGCACATTTACAAAAAAAGAACATGCATGACTTAAGATGTATACAAAAATAGAAGAATTGAGATACAAATAGAAGAATGACATGATAGGTTGATTCCTTTATCACCTTGTGCCAATGGAGTAACAAGGGTTGTCTAAAAAAATCTAGACATAACATATAACAAGCAACACATTACAGGGGAATCATATTATGAACAAGAAAATACAAAAAACAATCCACCATATAAGAGTATCTAGTCAAGCATATTTCCTGGAATTGTTCAGAAGTTTGGATGAAAACAAAGGTGACCTCTAAGAATTTTTTACCAACTTTAACAAGAAAGGTAATTGAACCATGGTAGTACAAGTAAAACCATTGCAATTTTTAATCATCACATCTAATTTCTCATAGGAATCTTGATTAAAGTGTCTTGTGTAACTATTTAATAAGTTATAACATTCACCATGCAAGTGGAATTGATAAGCAATCCATGAGAGGAAATGCGATTAATTTTCATAGCAATGTAAAGGGGTCCATCAAGTGCCTTAATAGTCTAATTGGGATCAAATGTATTGCAAGGTTCACATTTTGGCTCAAATTTAGGTTTGGATTGATCAATAAGGTTGACAAAAATTTTGGCCTCATTACAAATAGTATCAAGATTCATAGTAGTGGTTTCATGAGACTCAACAACATTGGTTGAAGAGGAAAGAAAGGAATGGGTAGGTTCAATTGTGTTGGTAGAATGAGAAGGAAAATGATTGGTATAGATTTAGAAGTTTTGAGTGGTAGGTGAAACACATTCATTTCCATGATCATTGACAACCTCATCAGTTATGGCATTGGATTCGATAAGGTCTTGGATGATGGTATTCAAATAGAAATAATTCTTAATATCATACAGAGGTTGATTTTGGTATCAACAAAAGACTCTAGGAAAATAGGATTTAGGCAAAGGATTAGATGGTTCAATTGGTTTTATGGGAGAAAGTGTTAAAATATTAGCATTAATCAATTTCAACATCACATTATGAAAAGATTAAAAAAAGGTATAAAATTAAGAGAAGGTTTGAAAACACATGACAAAATAGTCACACCTTTAGTTGCAAATATCACTTGTGCATAAGTGTTGTTTGATGAGTTGTTGATCTTGATGAAGTTGTTGGGTTTTTGAAACTTTTGGAAGCGTTGCAAGACAAAATCACTCTTATCAATCAGGAGGTGCAAAAACTATTGTCAGCCCAAATAATCTTTCCAATCCGGCATACTACATGGGTTGCCAATCTAGTCCCCGTAAGGAAGAAAAGTGGTGAGATCCACCTTTGCGTGGATTTCTAAAATTTGAACAAGGCCTCTAAGAAAGATAATCACCCTCTCCCATCGTTGGAAAAGGTGTTGCAAATCATGAATGGATCCCAAATGATGTCTTTCTTGGATGAGTACTCCGGATATAACCAAGTCATGGTTAAGTATGAGGATAGAGACAAAATGACATTCACCACCAAGTGGGGAACATTTTCTTATCAGAGAATGCCCTTTGGCTTGATTAACACAGGGGATACATTTTAGAAGGCCATGGACATTGTGTTTGAGGGCCTTGTGAACCGGTGTATAATAATCTACATGGATGATTTGACCATCTTTTCCTGGGATAGGCGTGATCATTCCGCCCACCTTGCCCAGACTTGTGAGAGATGTCACTGATATGGAATATCCCTCAACCCTAAGAAATGCATATTCGGGGTCACTGAAGGGAAGTTGCTTAGGCATATTGTCTCTGAGAAGGGTATATACATTGACCCTAAGAGAGTTGAAGCACTGCTAAACCTGCAAATGCCCGACAGCAAGAAGGAGATGAGGTCTTTCTTTAGAAAGATCAACTTTGTCTGGCGGTTCATTAGTGGATTCCCCAAGATCATAAAGCCACTCAATGAGATGATGAAGAAAGATACCAAAATTGAGTGGAGTCCTAAAGAAAAATAGGGATTCACCCAGATCAAGCAAATGATAATGGAGGCACTAGTTTTGGCTAGTCTGGACTACTCCCTCCCTTTCTACATTTATTCCTTTTCTTCGCTGCATTCTTCCGCGAAAGTATTGACCCAAAAGGTCAAAGGGGAAGAATGACCAATAGCTTTCATGAGCTCCCCCTTCAAGAATGCCAAAGTTAGATATTCATCATTGGAAAAGTAGGCCTTTTCTCTTGTCCGTGTCGTGAAGAAATTCTGGCATTACATTCTCCAGAGCATGGTACATGCCATCATCCCAGACCAGGCGGTAAAATATTTGCTGATGCAGAGTGAATTGGGTGAAAGATAGGGGAAATGGATGGCCATCCTCTAGGAATAAAACTTGGAAATGCAACCCATGAAAATAGTCCGAGGCCAGGGACTAAGTAGAGCGATGGCAGAAGAGATTCCCCACATCAAATGTCAGACATGTACGGTGGAGTCCATCACTCGAGACCCATGGTACACCGACCTGGTGTACCTATTGTTGAATAAAAAATGCCCAAAGGATTACCTCCAAACAAATGCCACACTTTGCAGTTGAAGAGTGCACACTTCATGATAAAAAACTCCAAGCTTTTTCGCAGGAATTATGAGGGGGTGTACCTCTGATGCATCAATAGGGTTCAAGCTGTAAAAATAATTGAAGAATTTTACGGGCAGTTTGGAACTGGGCATGGCTTAGCTGATGCCACCGCCCATCAAATCCTTTGGGCCAGATACTATTGGCCTTGTATCTTTAAGGATGTCTACAATCACATCCAGAAGTGCCATACTTGTCAAAGCATGACACATCGTGAGCGGAGCCTGGCCATGCCTCTGCAGCCAATTTTTGAAGCTAGACCCTTTTCCCAATGGGCATTTGACTTTATTGGGGAAATAAACCCCAACTCATCTACCAACCACCAGTACATCCTGACCGCTACCAATTATTGCACCCGGTGGTCTGAAGCCATACCTTGTAAAAATAACATGGCAGACGTAGTTATCAAATTCCTAGAAGAAAACATCGTCACAAGATTTGGAATGCCTTTTGTTATAGTATGTGACAATGGTCCAGCATTTTCTTTGGCACAACTACTAGAATGGACCTATGACCACAAGATCACTTTGAAGTTCTCTAGTAACTATTACCCCCAAGGGAATGGTGTTGTTGAATCAACTAACAAAAATTTGCTTGAAGTGATCAAACATCTGTTAGAACATAATCCCCAGGATTGGAACCAAAAGCTGAGATTCACCCTCTGGGTGGATCGTATTCAGATTAAGGCCACCCTGGGAACATCCCCATTCTATCTAATTTATGGCCAGACCCCAATGTTCCCCATTAACTTACAGATCCTGGTTTTACAGTTCATGCAGGAATTTAGCAACAGGGACAATATTGTGGAGGTTCAGCTCCTAAATTTGGTGCGGATGGAAGAACAAAGAGATGCATCCCTTGAACATTTTGCATGTCACCAAGTAGTGGTAAAGTGATGGTTTGACCAAAGAGCCCAATATAAGGGTTTCAGATTTTGAACTTGGTCCTTCTGTGGGATAAAGCTCAGGAAAAGAAAGGAAAACACACCAAATTCCAACGGATCTGGCTCGGACCATATTTGATCTCAAAGATCTGTAGGGAAAACACCTATCTCCTTAGTACCATGACTGGGGAACCAATCCCATTGCCTGTCAATGGACAGTTCCTTAAACATTATTTTGAGTAGGGCAGGTTTGTCTAGAGCTGTACTATATGTAAATTTTCTTGCTTATAAATATTTCTTTCCGGGTGCCCTATTTGGAGTGCCTTGCCTTGTAAATAGTTTTGTTCTTGGTCCTCTGGACCACTTCCTTTTTCCTTCTATTTTACTTTCAGTTGTTCTTTCTTTTTTGGGCTTCCAGTGTTTTGCGCCCCCTTTGTAGGCTGGTATGCTTCGCATAACATCTAGTCTCCAAGATGGTACCTTCCGCATTGATGATGAATTTAGAATCTATTGTTAGCATGGTGGAATTGGTCTATTCTCTAGAGTTATTGTGTGAGTTTAGTAACAGGCTATGAATAATCTTCATCAGATTTATACTTGGAAGTCTGGTAATTAGTTAAATCAGAATTAAAGGGAACAAGTAATCAGACACACCGAGGGTAGATCGGTCGCACTGGTTTGTTGGCCCAAGTCTGAACTTTTTGAATTCTTTATAGGTCTAGAGTTTTTCTTCCCCATTCAGCAAATTGAGGTGGGTGGAAGGGTGAAAGTAGTACCACCATTAAATTTATCTAAGCTCAAGCTTAATGGTGAAAGAAGTACTGCCCTCCCATCCAAAAAAGAATAAAATAATAAGGAAAGAAAATATGGGATGAAAACTTCAGTATTCGGGAGGAACAAGAAAACTTGACGACTTTGGATCGATACATTTAGTGCCTCTTCTCTGCTTCTCCCAGAGGTCATCGGCTTGATTTTATCTTTCCAAGCATACACTTCACAACTAATGAAAGACCACAGATTGAATCATGCATGAGCCAGATTCTCAAATGCTTCACGCCTTGTGAATAGGATGCTCTGAATAACGATTAGTTCCAATTTTGCTAACCAGAGATTTTGTGGTTCTCCAATGTGCTAAGGCATTCATCCCAAATAGTTTCCATTTGTTATGCCTTGCATACCCATCCCTACATTTTGTGTGCAAAATGTTGGGTCCCCTTTTTCGCTTTTTTCTCTTGCCTTGTCTTCTGTCTTTTTGTTCTTGGTTGTTTTCTTCTCCGGGTTTTCTTTCCTGCAGGGTTTGTTTTCTCTTGCTTTTGTCTTTCATGTCTTCAGGACCCAGTTTCAGAGTTGGTTGTTCCTTTTTCAAGCCAAATTCCATACTCTAGGATTCTCTACCACGATGTCTTATTTTTGTAAGGAGGCATGGTCACGCAGAATCCCCAGGCCCAGAGTCTGCGGGTTTGTCTGTTCTAAAGTTTGTAGGAAAGAAGGTAACTTGCTTTTTACCTTGGGTATAAATAGAAATTACATGTCACTTTCATAGTTACCATGATTAAAAACACTTACAGCTTTTCAGAGCGATTCCTTGGCGATTTGAGTGCGATTAACTATGAATTACTCTGAGCTTAGTGGATAACTACGAGTTGATTTTTAGTGGTTGTTCATGATCATTGGAGGTTGAATCTATTGAGTGATCCTAGTACCTTCTGTCTTTGCCATTCTTCATATTTCCAGGTAGGTCTTCTAGTGCTTGCCTTTGTTCTTTCATTTTTTGGTTTTGGTTTGTTTTATTCTGGTTCATTGTCCGTGTTTTCTACTTCTGGTTTGCCACCCATTGGTGGGTTGGCTCTGCCAAAGGGTTGTCCACCCTTTGCATAGCTGTAGGTTAGTGTACATTTTGTATATTGTTTTAGGGTAGCTATTGTACACGTGTTTATATTTCTTATAGTTGTAACTGATGTATATTTCTATATATTTTGTGTATATCTATTTTGGCCCTCAACCCTCTATAATTTTTGTGCATGTATATGTTTTGTATATACATTCAAGCTCATGAGTTCTTTGCACCCTGTCGTGCCTTTTTCCTCGCAAGGACAAGCTCGTTGAGATGGAGTCACCACGGTTAGAACTCGGCACCTTGCTGGTTCAAGCCATGGAAGCTTTCTCTCTCCTCTGTCTCATCACATTTATGGCAGGATTAATTTCCCACGAGTGGACATTCAAACCATATCCCATCTGGCACTTAATTCTCTGTGTCAACCCACTTGTCACCATAAATTCCTTAACACCACCTACCATCCTACCACATGTCATTACATGTCAACCAAAGTATGATTTATTGCTAGTCACATCGGCAATGGCTAGATGGTCCGGACTCTGGACCTTCAACAGGACCTTGTCTTCCTCTTCTTCCTGCCATCTTGTTAACACACTCTAAAATTCTAAGTCATGTTCATTCTAGATGTTCCATAACTCTTGATGTATGTACTAACACTTATTTGGCAGGTGCAGGTTGGTGAAGAATATCCCAGAGTTATAACTTAATGTTTATATATGTCCTGATGGTTTTCAGGTCTTGCAGGTTGCGGATAGAATGATCCAAGATGTCTGACGATTTTGCCCCTCCTGATAGTCCGGAATTACCCACCACTTCCACCTGGGTAGCTACAAAGACAAAGATGGAAAGAATGCTGGTGAAGCTTCCCCTAACCTCCAAGTATCCAAAGGAGGGAGCTATTGCAGGGTCCAAGGTGGACTCCAAAGTCTAGGAAATAACAGATACGGACCTTGGAGCTTGGGCCAAATTGCAAGGTCTGATCCAGACCATTTACAGGTTAAAGGCCAAAGGAAACAAGATGGCCACTTGCTTGGCCTCCTCCGACATTATAAAGGCTACAAAATTCCCATGTTTGGTGTAGTCACCAGAATTAATTAAGCAGCTAGCAGTATTGTATAATGCATCTACTCGCATAGTCCTACTTCCGAATCCCCGGCCACTACAATACCCTACCACAATCGTCACCGTGGACGCTCCAACCTTTGCTTCTAGGTTGGGGATTCCTCAATTCAAAGGGTCCGCTGTTGTCACCCAAGTTGACTCAATCAAGGAATTCGGTGAGGCTGAGACCATTTCTTGGCAACACCTCAACAGTTAGTGGCTAAAGTCTCCAAAGTGAGACCACAAAATAATGAAGTTGGAAATTCCCCACGGGGATTTCAAGGAGGCCATTCAAACGAGCATCATATTTTTATGCAGGGTTTTTGGATGGCCCCACGCCCAAGAATTCTCAGCGTGGTATTATTTTCTATACTACATCACCACACACAACAAGACCTTCAACTAGGTGGCTATCATAGCCAACCATGTAGATACGCAGATGAGGACCATCGCCCAAACCTCTTAGTTTTATATGACTTCATATGTGATGTGGACATTAGCACAGCAAAGGCCAACTTTTCCATGATTGGGAATAGTTGGAGAACTCAAAAATGATCTGGGACAGGTCATGCCATGGGATCATTATCCCCAGTCACAGTGGGAGCTTAGTTTCTTGAACTTCTGTAGGGTAAATGACGTTTTCATTTACCATAATATCTTAACCCTTACCCAGAATCCTAGGTAAATATTATCATAGGCGACAATGACTCTGGTCAGCTCTTATGGCCAGTATTTTATTTAGTTCTAGCATCACACCTACATTAGGGTGACAATTTTCAAGGGGAAGCCCTATCTTCTTCCCTAGTATTGCGGGGACAAGATTATTCTTTTAGAGTTTTGCAGGCAGATGATGGATCTTCACACCTTCTTCACATTGAAGAAGGTTGTCAACGTCCCATTCCCTTTCTCTTGTGGGAATTACACATGCACCCTCATCGTAGCCTGGGAGGCAGATAATGAACTGAAGAGCTTGGGGTTGGTGGAATTCCACCATGCCCAGAAAAATTATGATCCCCGCGGCAAGATTGCCACAGCACTACCATAGGCGTCCGAGCTACATGAAGTGGACATTGAGGACTTCTGGGCAGACTGCCAAGATAGTTTTGATCTCTAGGCCTGATAAAATATAAGGATGAGCAAAGGGCTCATGAAAGAACTAGACCTCCAGACCTTCCCGAAGGGATTTAAGGATGACGAGCCACTGGAGGATCCAACATACAAAGGACAAGGGCTGGACAAACAAGATCTTCCTCCAGTGGATTGGTCCATCCTAGAGGATCTAACCATTGAAGGGGTAAGCCACCCCATTTTGGAGGCAAGTCACCAGTACTTCACTTGGGTGTGTCCTAAAAGCACCTAAAAGAAATCAACAGTTAAGAAGACCATCCCCTCTTCAGCCAGTGCCGGACCTTCTTCATCTGCCGCGGCCGCTGAAGCAAGCATGAGAAAAGGAAAAGGGAAAGAGGGTGCCTCGGTTCCCAAGGCACCTCCCTAGGTTCCTACACTTTTGATGGCCCACCTACATCAACAAATGGAGTCTGTAAAGCTAACCAGTCAGCAACTAAGTATGCAGGTAGCCGCCTTTCTCCCTATTACTCTAATGGCATTTGCTTGCCTAATGGAGTCCTCCTTGTTGGCAGCCATGATGACCAGATAGAATTTCATTGAGGCAGAGTCTACTAACATTCTAGATACTGGGGCTTCAATCATAAGGAAGAAAAAAAAAATGGTGACCCCCACACCCAGCATAGCCGCCACCCCTGGCATGCCAGAGATGCCCCTGTAGATGTAAGTTTGGACTCTCTCGAACTTGAAGATATCTCAGACTCCTCACCCCCACACAATAATTTTGATGACACTTTCTTGGTAGAGGAGCTCCTTGAGATCCAACAGGGTATTGGCCATGCAGTGGAATAAATTGTAGCTCAGGACAAAGAGGAGGCCCCTATAAAAAAGGAAATTCCCATAGAAAAGGATATATTAGAGCAAGAATCTTAGGAAGAAATTCAAATAGAGCTTGAGCAGGAAAGAATACCGGTCCAAGAGACCGGGGATATACCAAGGCAGCCCACAAATGAGAAACTGATGGCTGGAGAACCCAGACCTGAGGGAACAACCGTACCTCCAACCATCATGCTTCAAACACCTTTGGTAACTTTGGGTGACCAAGTGCCCCGTAGCACTTTCAGTGAGGTTGTATTGGCAGCCGCCTTGTTAAACTTTGGCCAATGACCTCACCCTCCTCCGGAGGATATTTTAGTAGAGGAGAACTGCTCCAGTAGATGAGGCCAATGTGACCTAGGAGAAGCAACAGCAAATAGACCAAGAGGTCCTAGATAAAGAAAATGAAGAAATAGCTGACACTCGGAGGGACAAAGTCCGTAAAAATATAGAAGAGATTAAGGTCAGAGAGAAGGCTCCAGATAGTGCAACAAAAGACGCCGATATGGAAAAAAACATTAGAGGTTCTAGAGAATGGGAAATGGAAAAAGAACAAGAACAGGAGGAACTGGAATGAGAAGTGGATAAAGAGCTCGAAGATAATGTGCATTCTGGGAATGCACCACCAGATTTTGAAAGGAATCCTAATGAACAAGTATTGGCAACAAAACCACCCCAGCCACCCCAATGGCTGGTAGAATCTAAGAAGAGGAAAGCCCCAGCGGCGACCATAAGTGCTCCACTCTCATTGGCCGAAATGATGGCTAGAAATACAAAGGCTAAGAAGCCCAAGAAAACATGGGTAGTCCATACTCTCTGGACTAACCTAGCTAGTATCACAGTTGTGACCATTGCAACACCCCCTCTTGATGCAGATACAACGGCCATAAGGCCCAAAGACTACAACATAGTAGAAGTAGAATTGGGGAAGAGGGACATGCAAGGTGAGCTGGATTTACTAAAGGAGGCCACCAAGGCAATAGAGGCCAGATACATAAAGCAAGGCCAGAAGCTGCAAGAGGAAAGAGAAATAAATGCTAATCTCCTCACACTTCTGGTAGAACTAACATAGCCCTTGTCAGAAGTCCACCCCGGAACTCCTTCCTCTGGATTTCCACTCGCACAGCGCAATGTGGATTCTCTATGCATCATGAAGAAGAAAGTGCAAGATGTGGATGGGTGGGCAGCTGAGCAAGTGATCACAATGAGATAATTTTTTGTGACGTCCCTCCCAGACCTTTACTAGGTTAGTTCTATTCTCAACCAGGCAAAAGGCTCCGCTATTATATGGGAGAAAGATCTAGCAAAGTATGAAAAGTGGAAGGCCGAGTTAGAAGAGATCCGCAACATCGACGAAGAAGTTGCCACAAAGTCTGGAAATTTGAGAGATGAATCGTATGATTCCCTCCAGGTCCAGTACTCCAAACTTGACCTCAAAATTGAGGTTTGAAAGGAATTGGTTAAGACCTTGAAAGGGAAGATAATGGCAGCCCGATATCCCTTGGGTTTGTAGAAGGCATTTGTGGTCGGAGTATCAAATGTTGATCCCTTCACCACCGGCACCTGCAACCTGGAGGACTATGTCCTTAGCAAGTTTGATGAGTGGATGGAGTCCCTGTATCTGCCAGCCAGAGATTTTGACCAAGGCAGGTTATCTAGATTGTCAAAAAAAATGATCCGATCGTATGATGCCATCAAAATGGTGGATGAATTCCAGAACGGGGCTGGAGAAGTTGAGGAAGTAGTGGAGGCTTTCTACAGTTGATGAGATAGCATCCAGAGTATAGATGAGGAAAGCATAGGCCAAGTGTTAGAGGCTTGGGAAAAATCATAAGGAGCAATAAGGCCCTTCGAATTCCAGAGATGTTCAGCGGAAGATGTGTTTTTGTGTTCTTTATTCTTTTGGAACACAAGTTCCCGGATCCTAGAATTTTGGATCCCACATTTTTGAATTCTTTAAGTGACCCGCATCCCAGTTCCCAAAGCTGACTAGTCACTTCCAAGGTAGTTAATGAAGGTTTTCAAAAGGTGGGTAATTGCAACAAGGCACGTCAGCTCGATGAGGGGTTTTCTGATAGATGGTCTTCCCAAGGTGCTACTTCAACGTTGCACCTAGCATATCAGAGATAGGGTGTCACTCTCCCATTTATGAGGCATGTAGCGTCGATCTCTGGGGGATCAGATTTCTTCTCTTTCATCCTAGTTCTCTTCTCGAGGCTGATTCTTCCACTCTACTTTTCTTGTCTTATTCTTCTGACATGTCAGACCTTTTCTGTCTCGAGGTCTTTTGTAGCATGGTGCAGGTAGTACCGGCCACCAGATATTGTATTATATTGTGAAATGTAAATTAAGTTAGGTTTAGGTTTAGGTCAAAAGATGTGTATATATAATAAGTCTGACCTCATTCCAAGGGTCGGCGAAATTGATGATTTTACAGTCCATAGTTAATAGCAATCTAGTTTTCTTAGTTCTTAGTTGCAGAGCTCAATGCTCCATAGTTTTAAGCTTTCAGTAGTTAGATGCTTCCTTGGAGCCACCATTGTACCATGCACCAGTGCTTTCTGGAAGAGATGTTAATGAAGAAGGAAGAGTTCTCTAAATGATGTTCTTGGCATTCTGTCTTCTAGCTTAACGGTATTTTATGCTTTGTGCTCTTCATGTCCTTTGATCTGATACTTAAAGTAGATTAACAAACTCCTTTCCTTTGCTACTGATAAAATATGAACTGATGGTTGTATATTCATTTGGTATTTAGTGTAGTGTGTTAGAGCATTGTTGATGTCTTGAATGTTTAGTATAACTATAGGTAGATGAAATATCTCTAACTCTACAGTATCTTTTGAAGTTTATTTGTAAAATGAATGCTTGCTTGCAGGAAACCCCACTTACTTGAATCCCCAAAGAGGACAAGTTGAAGATAACTAGCCATCCCCCTCAAACAAAAATAGTCACATCCCCCAACTGAGCCCCGCACCCTCGAGACCTAACTCTCATGTACTTGGAGGCCCAGGGAATCTCATTTCCCTGGATAACCTTTACAGGGAAAGTTGGCTGGTACCCTGGTACCCGGTGACAACTTACCTCTATTGGTAGACCCGGTCAGAAAGTCCCGTCAACAGGAAGGAATGTTGGAATAAGGATCTTCTTGCAAGACATAGGTTTCCTCATCATTTCCTTCAGTGAGGGAGAGAAGCTTGATATGATGAAGAAGATTGCCTTGAAATGCTTTGGATGCTTGAAATATATCTTGGAACACTTGACATGATAGAGATCTTGAACTTGCACTTGAGGTTGGGATGTGATTCTCTTGTTATGTTTAAATGAGGAGAGGTAAGTTTCTTATATACCTCTCACAAACATCTCAGCGCTCAATCAAATAAAAAATAGGGGATAGGTCAACTAGGTCACCCTCTTCTTAGGAATAGGTCAACAAGGTCATCCTATTCCCTGCTATACGCCTCAAAATTAGCACCCTTACTATCTTAGTTGTGTTAATCGGATTCACCTTAGCACCCTTACTCTCATAGTTGTGCTAATCAAATTCACTTGAGCACCCTTACCCTCTTGGTTGGTCTAATCGGATTCACCTATTGGAGGTTTTTTATTCTAATGTATATCAAGATTTGGTGAGTGACTTACATCCGAGCATTGCTCACCATTTCTTCCACTACAGGTTCTAGAAATTGTAACCCCCCTTTTTAGGTCAACCTAATTTATATTATTTTCCCCTACATTGGAATATGTCAAGAATATGCCCCCAAATGGGTTTCAACACTCAATGGAGTATTTGAAGGGATTTTATTTTTCCTCCTAAAGTACTGAAACATTTATAGGCCATATCTTATGAACTACGTACCTGACTGGCCATATAACTACTTTTTGAAAACCTCTCAAAGCACTCTACAACTCAAACATGAAGTTTCATCCCCAAAAAAGTTTGACACCCTATCAGAGCCTCTAAGGCCTTCAGAATTGAGTTCAAATTTTTTGTACCATCTTGCCAAAAAAAATAAAAATTAATATCTTCAAAATCGGACTTGATCTTTCCATGAAACTTTTCCTCTATGCTTATATATCCAAAATGGATCTCTAGGGAAGTAATTGGAATAATTTGTGTTCAAATGAAAAACATACTAAAAATAGTAAACTTTCCAAAAATAGTAACCCTGCCCAAAATAGCCCCTATTGAAAACTAGAAAATCTCAAAAGGTCCAAAAGAACAATGTGCTAACTTAGAGCCTTTCTCATAATGAATGGGGCTCTTCCATGGCCAAACTCGCAAAATTACACAATCACCTATCAAGAAGTGGAAATCTAACCTATGGGTATTAGCATACATCTTTTTTTGATCCTAAGTAGTAACCAAATTCTCTCTAATACAACCACTTTCTGCTCCATATCCTAATGCATCTCGAGACCCAACGCTACACAATCATCTAAACAATCCCAAATCAAAGTTGTATGTTACAGTCAACCATATAAGGCCTGAAAAGGATACATGTCAAGATAACTACAATACTAATTATTATAGGAAAACTCCACCAAGTACAAATAATCCTCCCACCTCAACTATTGATCCATCACATACATTAAAAGGGTGTCCTCAAGAACTTGATTCACCTGCTCCATCTAACCATGGGTCTCGAGGTGATATGTTGAACTAAAATTGAGTTGAGTGCCCAAATCATGTTGGAGAGATGACCATGGTGCACAAGTAAACACTAGATCTTGATTTTAGATGACACTATGAGGTATCCCATGCAACCAAACTATATCCTCCATGAACACATGTGTTACCAAAGTAGTAGTATAAGAAGCTCTCATGGGTGAAAAGTGAGCCACCTTAAACAGATTGTCCATAGTAACCATAATGGAATCATGATGATGTGATGACACAGGTAGCTCAGTAATAAAATCAATAGATATAGTGCCCCATTTCCATTTAGGAATAAATGTGGCTGCAAGAGACCTATCAGATATTGATGTACTTCCTTCACTCTCTGACACTCAAGACATATGGCCATGAAATTGATAAAATTACACATCATCCCTACTGTCTAATGTTGGCATGCATCTTCTTGATGCCATGATGTGTGAAATATAGTGCATGATGTGCCTTGGAAAAAAAAAAGAACAAAGATCACCTGACAACGACACATAATTGTGCCCATGTTGCCGCAAAAGTCCATTTGACTCCAAAGAGTAACTTGAAAATCAAATTGCAAGGGTATGCCCAAAATCAATCTCCTCTCTAACTACCCAATACCAAGTGTCATCAGTTAAAGCCTCAAGAATATAACTATGTAAATCTACACCAAGAGATCAAATTGATATCTCATGCCTTTTACTCAAGGCATCTGCAACAACGTTCTCCATTCTCTTGATGTAATGAACATCAAAATCGTACTCACAAAGAAAATCCTTCCAATGATAGTTTCGTGCATTCAAGTTTAGTTGAGTGAAGATATATTGTAAGTTATGGTGATCGCTATGCAACTCAAACCTCTAACCTAAATGAAAATGCCTCTTGCGCACTAGTACATGCCCAACTTTCGCTAACCCAAATCATGGGTGGGGTACTTAAACTCATGCATCTTGAGCTTCTAGGAGTCATGCAATAATTCATCCTTCTTGCATAAGAACTTCCCCCACACCCTCCAAGGATGCATATGTACACACCATGAACTCACCTGTAGGATTTGGTACTGCCAAGATAGGTGCATTGATCAATCGCTCCTTAACAACCTGAAACATTGAATCACACTGAATAAACCAAACAAGAATCTTCCCTTTCCTCTAAAGAGAAGTGATAGGGTGAGCCAACTGATAAAATACCTTCATGAATTGATGGTATTAACCCACCAAACCCATGAATCTACAAACCTTGGGAACATTATGTTAGGAGTAATATAACTCAGAGAGGGGGTGAATCAGTTGTATGTCAAATAATTAAACCTTAAAATATAAACCAATTACTTCATGCAAATCTGAATGCTTCAAGAAAAAACACTATAACACAAGTATTTTTTTGTTAAGGAAACCTTGTTAAGGGAAAAACCCCAGTGGGGATGGAACTCACAAATAATGGACTAGAAATATTGTATCCCTATTAGGAGATCTAGCCTTGTTAGGAGCTGATTATTACATCTAGTACAAGTCCCTGTTAAAGGATAGAACCTATTAGGATTCTTCTCAACCCTATTAGGAGTTGAATGAAATGTTGAGCTCACTTCCCTAGCACACTTCTCAAAGTGAAGGTTAAATCCTCCTTCTAAAGGTTAAACCCACCTTCTGGACTCACTATCCAAAGGGAAGTATAAAACTATAATTATAACAGTGAAATGACTGATATAAACTTTCTTTTATTATATAGTTCCAATGAAGTGCATTACAAACATAATAACTACTCTACATCCAACATAACTCACATCTACATTCTCACAACATCCAATAGATATCATTCATACCTTTACAACTCAAGATGCTACTTTCCTTTATACAAGTTACAATAAGCAATTAAGGTCGGTATGTTAAGACTTCCCCAATGCAAAAACAATTACATAGACCCTTGCTAAGATACACACAGTACCTTACACAAGTAATTAGAAAATTTAAATCATCAGATACATGCTAAGATCCATAATTCATGCTCACCAATCATTAAGCACATTACATCTCTGTAGTCAGCCCCAAATAGGTCTTCGCTAATCTGCACGCCTCAGCTGGCATCATCAAGAATCTAGGGACCCAAGAATCACAAATAATGTTCTATCATGTATCTTTTATCATTCCTTTATCTCACATATTAGAACTCATGCTCACATCCAAGTTATCCCAAAAACTCAGAGACTATCTCTGTCATGATCCTCAGTCACTGCTTTGTAACCAATTTTTACCAAAATAGCTATAACTCATGTAAATACCAACATAAGATCCAAAGACCTTAGACATAAGGTATACACTCATCCCTCTACATATATCCATGCTTGCATACTCTCACATGTCATACACTATCTGTACACATCTTTCAATCTCGCATTTTCCTGTGATAACCAGTCTTACTAAAACTTATAATCCATCCAATTGAAACATATGTTTACATCAATGACAAAATATGACTGTCAACACCTTAAAAAAAAAAATTCCAACACATTAGTCATCTTTGGCCAATCCATAATGGCTTCGATCTTTGAAGCATCCACAACAATACTCTCACCTGAGATGATATGACCCAAATACCTCACCTCAGTCTAGAAGAACTCATATTTGGCTAAGTTGCCAAACAACTGATGGTCACGAAGGCACTAAAAAAACTTGATGCAAATGGCCCTTATGCTCCTCCATATTCCTTGAGTACACTAAAATGTCATCCAAAATAGAAGGGCAAAATGGTCAAGATAGGTGCAAAACACACCATTCATCAAACTCATGAACATTGATGCCACATTGGTCAACCCAAATGATACAATAATAAAATCATAGTTCACATATCGAGTGTGAAAAGTTGTATGATTAATATCAACCTCATGGATATGAAGCTAGTGGCATCCCAACTTAAGATCAATCCATGAGAGCACTATGACTCCATTCATTTGATCAAACAATTCATCAATCCTTGGCAAGGGATATCGATTCTTCATCGTCACCTTATTCAACTATCAATAATCAATGCACAAATACAAGGATCCATCCTTCTTCTTCACAAAGATGATTGGTGCTCCCTAAGGGGAAACACTAGGTCCAATATGGCCCTTTCTAAACAAATCTTCTAACTGCAAATGAAGCTCACTAACCTTATTAGTGGTCATATAATAAGGTGCCCGAGAAATAGGCTCAACTTTGGGAATGAGATCAATACAAAAATCTATGTCATGCTAAGGTTGCATTCCTATAATCTCACTCTGAAACACATCTATAAAATCATGAAGTAGTGGGTGATCATAAAGATACACCTCTTGACTCTCCAGCCCATCAATGTCACTAACAAAGACTACAAAAAATGACATCCCTATTGCATACTTTTCTTTATTTGTGTGGCTAATATCATGTGAACTAAAATAGGTCTTTGGACCCCAACAAGCTCATCAGGCCTACTTGTGCCATCCACACATTGTATTGACTTGCAGTGACAATATATACTCATCTATTAGGAAGCTAACCAATCCATACCCAAAATATTGTCATGTGAGCCCAAAGGTAAAATACAAATATCTACGATGGTGGTGAAGGTGTCCACATCCAACACACAACCACAAATGAGGGAGTCCATTGTCTCTCTAGAACCTGTGGCTAACTCAACCTTCCAACTATCAACTTGTCATGTTGCCACTAGCCCACATCGCTCTACAAGGAAGGGGGAAATAAAAGAATCTAAATCACCAAAATCAAATAAAATAGATATAGATATACCGTGTATCATACCCATAGTCTCAACAATGGTGCCATGATGCTTAGCTTGACGGTTATCAACCACAACAAAAACTTTGTGAGATCTGCTTGCATCCCCAACAGTAGACTTAGATGTATCTTTCCCCTGATTATCCCCTAGAAATTATCTCTAGGGCCACTAAGTTTCCCTACATGTTCATGTTGGCCATGAGAAAAAATACCCTTGAACCATAGCCACACCTTGCAAAAGGTGTACTAAACTAATGGAGACTGTCTCCACTAGCACTTTATTGTACACTCTAAGATGGTTGACTATGTTGTGTCTGCCTAATATGAGCCCAGTTGTGGCCTCTCCTTCCTAGGGTACATGTACTATGATTAGATTGATGACTCTTGGAGGTCCTTTATTTATGCTACTACTTGCATCATGTCCTAGGTGATATAGAATACACCCTAGAAGAACTTGCGGTTGTACTTGTGTACTTTTTGCACCAGGTCCAAAAGGTTGTGCACTATGAACCTATGCACATGTCCTACTACCAAAATCCCTATCTATGTTATCCTTAACCAACCTTGCCTTCTGAATAGTGATAGAAAGAATCTTAGGTTGGTGAAGATGAATGTCTCTAATGATACAATCATTAAGGCCCTGAATGAAATGTTGTACCAACACAAGATAATCATGGGTTTAATTGGAATACTACCTCAACTCAAAGAACCTATGCTCATATTGATCCATTATCTATTCCTTTATTAGAGATGGTGAAAGTCATCAACATGTTCCTAATGGTAGTACATAGGAAGGAAAAACTTTCAGAATCACTCCTCAAATATCTCCCATGAAACAATTGTGATATCTAATTGGAGATTCTTCTCGTCTATGCACCTCCAAGCAGATGCAAAACTCCTAAGGTGCATAATGACACACTAAGCTCTAGTGTTTCTGTTATAAGGGTGCATCAAAAAACAATGTCCAAGATCTAAAATCCATATCTTGAGCTTAGAAGCACTGCATGAACCATCAAACGTGGGTGGACAAACCTCAGAATATCTTTCATGTGCCTTGCATGGATAGTATCCTGATCTACCACTTAGCTCTCTCTCTTATGCTCTTCTCTCAAGACATTCAAGGTAAGATAATCATCATGCTCTCTCCTCTCCTCCTAATCAGTGAGATCAAATAATTGGTACTCCCCATCGTGAGATACCTCATGTCAGGGTCCCAAACGAATAATAAATTCTTGCAATAACTGAACCAATTGGGGATTTCCAACATTAGCACCATGACCCTCTCTCTAGTCCTCATGGTGATCATCATTATGTACTTATTTATGATTCTCCTCCTCATGGTCATCTCAATGGGCATTCTATTAACCACCTCTAACCCTAGAAGGCATCCTTTAGAGAAAAAAATACATGGGTTAGTTCCAACATACCATCATGTCTAATAAGCCATACTAAGGCAATGAGGGAAACAATCATCATAGAATATGACAAATACACATCACTCACACCAAACATATGTTAGAATTATTTAGAATAACAGAGAGGGGGAATCAGTTATTCAAGGTCTAGATGTACCAATTAAACTTTCAAACACTTCAACCAACTCAGATCCACTCAATAATCCACTTAGTCTCTATAGCATATAATCAATAATATAAACTTGTAGTTTATTGTCCTAATGTAATCAACTTGCAGAATATAAATCTCTTAATAGTGCAAAACATCAAATAACATTCACACAAGTATGATACCAAGATTTAATGTGGAAACCCAATATGGGAAAAACCAACAGTAACATGCTACCAATTTTTTACTCTTCTGAAGTGAGCTCTGTGAAAAGTCAACCCGGTTAAAGGTTACAATACATACTACTAAATGTGACCCAGTTAAAGGATTTAATCACTCTGTTATAAGTGAGCCTTGTTAGAGGGCTTAGACCATTCCATTATAATATCACCTTGATTAAAGGATTTAACAATTTGACTGTTAGGTCAACCTTGTTTAAAAGGATTTTGCAACTGATACAACGGTTAGAAAGTAATAGAAAATTGTGATCAGAAACATACAACTCACTTTGGAAATACAGATCCACATATAGCTCAAATAGTAATTCACTAGTTGGCCTTCATTTTCATCTCTATCACTCATATCTGCTTGGAAATCCAACAAGCAATCACCATTGTGCAGTCTTGTACTGCTTTCTTCAGTCTTCTCTTCCTTCTACTTAGATTTTCCAATCAGCTGAATTAACCTCATACCACACACACATAACCTACAATTAGGTTAAACTTATACCTCTCTGATCAGGTAGCTCGATCTATTGTTGCTTAATCATCATCATAGATATTAGGGTTAGGTCAGATCCAACTAATCGTTTGAACATTTTTTCCATCTACATTGTAGAATACATCCTAAAACTCTTTGAATCCATAAATAAAATGGTTAAACATATATTAAAGTCTCATTTAATTCTCCACAGCAATCATCCTTATCTTAAATACACTTCACATATCCCAATAAAATCAACTATGTCAGATGGGATCTTGAACTATCATAATACTAACACTCGGTCAATATTGTGCACTATCACTCGGTCATCTTTGTGTAATTCGGTAAATCTCTAACACTCAGAAAATACTGATTCTCGGTTGACACTAAATTTTCTCGGCACATACTAGCACTCAGTAGACACTTGCATCACTCAGCATTACTTGGCACAAACATAAGTTCCTTAATCTTCTTCTATGTTACTCGGTCAAGACTAATCTTGTAGTCATCCAAACTTCACTTAGACTTAAGATAAACAATATATTACCAAGTGTCAAGGTGCAATCTCATCAAGTACCCATTGTAGTTTCACATAACTCAACCATTTCACCAGGTCTTCTTGTTATCTCTTCTTTTCAAGTCTTTTTCATCAATCAGTTGATATGGCACTTTACAAGATAACAACTGTCTTACCAGTTAAGGTTTGACATCAATGGCAATATAACAATTGTCTCAATTGTTGCTTCTAACAACATAATGGGTACATATACACTAGAGATCCCAACATGTCAACATGGGATATGATACCAAATTTGATACCCCGCTAGGGAACCCTCAAAAAATAGATTCAAATATGCACTAAACAATTTTTTTAACATGGGAATAACATCATGAACATAAGTGCAACTAATAACCATAACTCTCAAGAAAGATATAAACATACAAGGAAGTAAACCATGATCATTGCATGATCATGCACAAGCATAAGACTAACAAGCACTTCCAAGGGTTCTATGACAACCAAATAACACACTCAAAATGGAATACACACTTTCATGAGACTTCCCTAAAAGGATTCAGAAAACATCCATGAATTCCAATAGGCTAAGTTGGCAATAACTCATGGATAAACATAAAGGAGACTAATCAATTGTCACAACCCGTCTAATAGAGATTCATTTTTAAACCCAAGGTAAATATTGCTAGGTGATTGTACATACATGTTAATTAACTTATAACCACCAATAAACTAATAGATAACAATCATGGGTCCATCCCATAAACATAAATAAGTCACTTGGAAATCAAGCCTGATTAGAGAACCAAACTGGGCACAAATTCCAAAGGACGTAGAGGCATTGATCCATACATATGCCAATTGGTGACTAGAAAACTTTTGAGACAAAAAGTATCAAACCAGTGGGTCACATGCATTGATCTACAGGTGAAAACTTTTATTAATATAGGCAATGATGCAAGAAGAGGTGCTAATCCACAATTTTATTCAAAAACTTCAAGAAAAACAAAAAACAATGTCTAGGCCAACACCAACATACAGTTGGTAAACAACTAGCACCACATCGAGTAGTACAAAATAACATAATTTGATATCATAAACACTTAATACAATCATATACATCAAAATCAAATCTAAACAATTGATCATATCAATGCATAACCAAAATCACTGAAAGTATGAGAGTAAAGGGAAAGAATGCGCACATCATGCTCAACTTTGTATCTGGAAGAATCCCACCACTTGTATATCAGTCCCCAAAAATGGTAAAGTTCAATGTAACTCAACCATGTGGTACCCTTAGGCCCACCCCATTATGCTAACAAAGATAGTCACCTAGCCACAAACACAAGGTACACACATGCACGCGATGAATAACACACATGCCAATCAGATGCAAAACTTTGGGGATAAAATAGTGATCTTAATGCAAACACAATGTAGATAACAGTATGAAAGTAGGTCAAGTTCACTACTCAGAACTAGACACATTAAGGTACTGAGACTCAAATATGGAGTTCCATCACACGTCTCATGGTAGTATGTGTGGTCTCAAGCACTCCTTCTCTCATCAAGGAAGTAATACTATGTCATCTCAACGTTTGTAGATGACCATGACTATCCCAACTCAACATCCACAGATGGTCATGGTCATGTATTCTCAACAACCTTAGATGGACATGGTTGTACCAACTCAATGTTACTCAGACGACCACAATAACAATGCCAATTTTATCTTAAATTATGTTTTTACTGTTGGGATCAATGGGAAGTAGTACTGAGAGGGGAGGGGTGAATTAGTACCTCTAAAACTTTTAACTCTTTTCACCATTCATCATTAGCAATCATTATTTACTGTATTATAGACCATTACTGTTGTTCTTTCTTATGCATGTAACTTTAATTCATAATCTTTACTTGTTTGCAACATTCATAGAAACATTCATGAAAGTAATAAACACATAACACAAGATATGATATTGCAAAAAACTCTTGTTAGGAAGTAAAAATTGCGGTGGGGATGACACCTACAAAACTTCACTATTTGCAGAATGGAAGGGATCTGGTAAAGGCTTACGATTGATCACTTTTGATGATCTACCCTATTAGGAGTATTAAAGTGGATACCTATTAAGATCTACTCTGTTAAGAGCTTTAGCAATAGTGATTTAAGTGTGCACTCGGTTAAGAGATTTACAATCGGACTGTTAGGTCCACCTTTCTTGAAAGGATTTCTTAAGTGTACTGCACTTGTTAGAATGAGTACATATGATTGACCTAACTGTATGCAATCTATAATTTTTGATCACAGATCTATTAAAGATCTCATAATAAGAATATCACCTATAGTGATTGATGAATACCTTTTCTCTGCTCGTCGATAGCCCATGTTCTTGTTCTTGAAACTGATTTGATTCTTTTCTATCCTTCTGCATGAAATCCCTTGTCTGGTCTTTAGATGCTCTCTATGGCTATAATCTTCATCAAACAACAACTGTTCACAATAGATTGAGCATCTATTTATACAAGTATTTGACCTATCTTAGAATCACGCATTACAATGTTAACTCTTAGATCCAAGGTTTACAACTTGACCTTGATATTTAGTTTGCATGTTTTAAATAAGTAAAAAATAATTAAAAAAATAATAAATACATTGCTTCCTCCAGACATAATGGTTTTAAAACAAATCAAAAAGCTATATATACAAATTTAGTGATTTATCTGATGTGGAAAGTCAGACCCATTTTTTGCGGGATGTAACTGACTGTCGGTTCTTGGTCATCTAGTTGAACCGAGAGTCTATCGACGTTCCTTTGTTGAACTAATCGTCAGTTTCCCTTCATCTTTCGGGTTCCTCTCTTTGTTTTTCCATCGGGTTGCACTGTTGTTACTCATTAGGTTCCTTTAACCTTTTTGTCATCGGGTAACACTAAATAGTGTTTGTCAGGATGCTTTGGACTTGGCAGTATTGGGTAACCTTGGCGTCGGCTAGTGTTGTGCCCTGTCTATCAGTGTAGTGTAAATTGATGGTCTAGATCATGTTTTTCCTTGTGTATACTAATGGAAAAATATAATTCCTTCAATCTCCCCCTTTGACATTAGTATCAAAAACTGATATGTGCATAATACTAAAGTGTTTAGTATGTACACCATGTTTATATCCGTGTCATTATATGACTCCCCCTAACTGTATGCATCAGTATAGTATAAGTATATATGTACATGTATACTTTCCTCTTTACTATACATTCCTTGTTCTTTTCTCTTTCAAATGTTTGACTGTACATCATTTCCTCCTTTCATTTACTATGACTGTACATATGACTTCCCCCTTTATACTGACTTAACTGTATGAACATATCACTTCCCCCTTTATTTGATACTCATGACAAAAATTTACAACTTATAAGATGCCAAAAATGTGACAAAAATGTGTAACTTACAATGTGTCAAGAATATGTGAATGGGTATTCTTGATATCTTCGAGCAATTTCTCCCATTTTTCTTTCAATAGTTCTAGTGCCATGTGCTCCAGCTCTAGCCTTGCATGCATATCATAAATGTTGTCTAGGATAGACATTTCTGGGGTGCCAATTAATGAATTTGCCTTTGTCATATGTTTTTGTAGTAGTGAGAGTGTCGAAAAGAGTTGTGCTTGTAGCTCATTTACCTCATCTCTAAACTTGGTCTCTGCAATCTATATGTCATGTCTCAATTTTTGAGCCTGTTTGAGTTGCTCATTGTGCAATTTTATTGCCTCTTCACTATTCATGAGAATTTCTGCACTTGTTTGAAGATCAGGATCAATTTGTGCTATCTTTTCAGTATACTCATGTGTGAGTTGATCAAGTGTACATAATTTTTGTATCAAAGTAATAGTTTCTGAGATGATTGGAATAGTTGTGCTCACCAATTTAGAAAGCTTTACCTTTTTCAATGCCACTTCTTGGCTTATCTTTTCTACTAGCTTGAACTCATACTTTTGTTCAAGTCTTTCCTCCATGGCCTTCTCAGCATCAATGTTCTGACATGTGATTGCCTCTATGAGAACCACTAGTTGATCAAGCATTGGGGTTCTTTGATCAATATCTAAATCTGGTACTATTTTCTGAAGTATACCTCTTACTACTTCTAGTACCTTTGCCTCCTTTATGGCTTTCCTTAGTTTATCTTGCATTTATTTTATCTCATAGAGTCTTGCATACTTGGTCAATTCAATTGGATCCAATGTCCTTGGATCACAAACTGGAATCTCAATGATTTCATCCAGAGTTACTGGATTCTTATGCTTTCTCTTCTTCTTCTTTGAGACTTGTTGAGACGCAGATGTATGAATTACCAATGCTAGTTCATTTTTCCTCTCTAAAGTGATTGGTGAAGGCTTTGTTGATGATGCTTCTTGTGTTTTATGCTCGGAGTGTACCTGTCCATTTTGTGAAGACATCTCTCCATCAACCTTGGGTGACTCTGCAAATTTTTCTTATGTTTTATTTTCTATCTCATCTTTCTTTGCTTCTTCACTCTTATCTTTCTATGTGTCCTCTTCTACCTTTTGTTTTTCTTCTTTACTTTGATTAATAGACTTATCTTTATGATCATCGGTTGCAGCTTGCTCTGCAGTTGTGTCCTTTGTATTATCTGTTGTGTCTTTTGCTTCAACATCACCCTTGTCCTTAGGTGTGCTTGTGTCCTCTGTAGTAGATCCATCATTACCCTCTAGTATATTGATTGCCTTCATTAATATAGGCATATTTATTTGTGTGCTAGCTTGGGCTTTATCTAGAGTGGTGTCCTGCTTGTCAGTTTGATCTTTTTGAGCAGTGACATCCTCACTTTTTTGTACTTTCTCTGCAAGGTCTAGTTCTTTTAAGTCCATGAATGAAGTGTCTGGCCATACTTCATTAGGAATATCCATGTCCTTATTGACTTGGGTCTCCATTTGTTGTTGCTTGATTTGATCCTTAAGTGATATGAATATAACATCATCTTCTTTTTGTGGATCCTTATCAGAGTCATAATGTGTGATGTCTTGAATGTCAAGATCATCCATGACTTTGTCCAAGTCAATTTGCTCCATTTCTTCAACATTGTCCAAAGAAATGTGTTGAGGACCTGCCTTGTCTTTCTCCTCTCTATGAGGTCTGTCGGTGAGAAATAATTGTTCCTCACGACTTGTTGACTCTGCTGGCGGATCTAGGAGTTGTCTCCATTTTTTTCGGTCATTGTGTCTAGCTCTATAAACTTATCTTCAAGCACTTTGTAAGCCTTTATCTTGGCTACAAACTTTCTTGAGTGCTTCTTCATAATTTCTTTGATTTCTTCAACCTTAGATTTAGGAGGCATAAGTGTAACAAGTACCCTCTCCCTTTCTTCTCTTTCGGTCTGAAGAGCATATGACCACTATTGGGATATTCTATTACCCAGCTCCTTGGGTATATGATTTACAAATGCAGCTGGTATATATTTAAATTTCACCATTGACCTGATGATTGCCTCTTGAATCTTATTTTGGTCCTCTGGTTTGAGTGTATCCCATTGTCTAATTTTCTTATCAGTCATTGTACCATGTGTAGCAATGGATTCAACAGCCTCATCAATTGTTAGATTTCTAAAATTCTTCTTTGTCGCATCAGGCTCATTATCTTTTGTGTCTTCTCTGTCAGCTTTTGTCCTAACCAACCTTTTTCTCCTCTTTGTAGGTGTAGTCTTCACAGTTTTTTTCTTTGTTTGTTTTGCTGGTTGCTTCCTCTTATAGGTCCTTACTTGACCTTTCTTAAGAGGTGTGGTATCAGTATTTTTAGTTTGACTCCTAGTCCTCTTCTTCTTTGTAGGAGGTGGAGGTGTATTAGATTCAGTTTCCTCAGAATCTAATTTATGTTCATCATGCCCTTCACCGATGGTGCCTTGTTCATTGGTTTCCTCTGGCTATTCTTGTTCATCTTCAGTAACTGATAGAATATTTTTGAGATTCTTAACCATCTTATCCTTTTTATTGACAGTTTTCTTAATTTATAGGCCTCTTTTTATCTTTGATCTGGCCTCTTCATAGGTTCCAAACCTTGGTTGTTTGCTGTCAATAGGCTCATTGATCAATGCATCAATTACATTTGTAGCTTGATATATGTTAATTTCAAAATCTAGTGGTTCTAACCAAGCCATCCTTGGTACAACCAGTTTGACATGGGTGAAATTTGTGTCCACCATAAAACATATTTCATCCCTATTTTTTTCAATAAGTTTTTCAAGGATCCTTGGGTAAAAGTACGGAACTGTGTCACACTTGGGGACCATTTGACATGTTTCAGCCGGACATACGTGGCGCACATGTGGTGCCAAGTGGCGTCGATGTGGCAGAGGGGTTCCGGCCGAACCTGTTTTGGCCAGACCTGTTTCGGCCGGACCAGGTTCGGCTGGAACCCTCAAATTCTATATAAACCCCAAAATTTGGTTAGAGCAGCTCATTTGCACTGAGCGCCTTCCATGATTTGAGGAGCGGAATAGGGGTACTTCGGCTGAAAATAGGTAGGATTTTTTTTTTTTTTTTTTTAATGTTTTTTCAATGTTTTTTAATTTTGTTATGTTAAATTAATGTAATTTTACTATTATTTGATGTTTTTTGTTTTTATTTTGTTATTTATAATTTTGTAAAATATAAAATATTGTTTAATGTAGATTTAAATTTATTTTTTAGTTAGAATCATATGTTAGTTAGTTAGTTAGTTAATTTAGTTTTATTACATGTTTCAAAACATTAGAAAAATGTTACAAAACAT
>MU226971.1:1897609-1910683 GCA_018584345.1 Thuja plicata | reverse complement strand
GACACCTTAAAAGAGTTCCATCGAAATGCTTTCGGAAGAGGGTATCAGCAAGGATTGTGTATCGGGAAGTGCGGTGAATGAAGGTTTTACGTTGATTGGGGGTTAAAGTAAGTGGGGTATGTCCATCACATAGGTAGGAATACACTTCTTGGTACCATGGGGAATTGGGATCAGCAATTTCACACACCATTTTAGAATTTGGCTTGTCATAGGTAGGGACCGTAAGATTCTCAACAAGAAACTCACATCGTGCGTTGTGTTCTGGCATAGTGATCAAGGACCCAATTGTGGCCATGGCATCTGCTGCTTTTTTATTTGTGTGAGGGATCTACTAGAAGATTAGTTTAGTGAAATGCATCTTGAGATCTTAACTGTCTATCAATAGGGAAGCAACTTGTCATCCTTTGTTTGATAATCATCCATAACTTGTTTGATAACCAAATGAGAATCACCAAGCACCAATAAAGTGAGAATATGCCATTGTATGGCCTGTCAAAGTCCAAGTACAAGGGCTTCATATTCTACAATATTTTTGGTACAAGGAAACTATAATTTGAAAGATTTAGGGATGAGATCCCCTTTTGGTGTAACAAATAAGATTCTTGCCCCTGATCCTTTCTGAGTGAAGGATCCATCAAAATAAAGCTTCCATGGTGGACTTGAGGCAAGATTTAGGACTGATTCATCTAGAAAATTTGTGATCAAAGGATGTTTACCATCAACAGGTGCTTTAGCTAATTGGTCTGTGATTACTTGTCCTTTGATGGCTTTTCGATCCACATAAACAATGTCAAACTCACTAAGGATCATGACCCATTTTGTTGTATGACCAGTAAGAGCAGCGTGTGCCAGGAGATACTTAAGTGGATCAATTTTAGTAGCAAGATGAATCTTATGATTAAGCATATAATTTTTTAGCTTCTGTGTATAGAAAACAATGGCCAAACATGCCTTCTCAATTAGGGAATAATTAAATTCATATCCAATAAGAGTTCTGCTGAGATAGTAAATTGCTCGCTCTTTGTCGGTGTCATCCAATTGTGCCAGGAGGGCTCCCAACGTGACCTCTTTAGAAAACATGTACAAAATTAGAGGGCGACCAACAACAGGTGGTACCAACATGGGTAGATTAGCCAAATAGCCTTTCAGTTTCTCAAATGTATTTTGACACAAGCAATCCCACTGAAACTTGATGTTCTTACGCAGGAGATGGGAGAACAGATGCACATTGTCAGCCAACTGTGACATGAATCTTTTGATTGATTGTAGTTTTCCTTGTAAATTGCATAATTGCTTTAATGTTTTGGGTCATGGCATCTCTAGGATTGCTTTCACTTTCTTTGGATCAACTTCTATTCCACGCCGCGACACAATGTATCCTAGTAGCTTACCAGATTGTACTCTAAAGACACACTTTTTGGGGTTCAGCCTAAGCTAATATTTCTCTAATCACTAAAAGATGGTGGTAAGGATAGGAATATGTGATTCCCTTGTTTTGGATTTTCCTAAAAGATCATCCACATAATTTTCCATGATGACATACAAAAGGTCATGGAAGATGGTAGTCATTGCTCGTTGATAAGTGGCTCCGACATTTTTAAGACCAAAAGGCATCACCTGATAACAGAAGGTGCCCCAAGGCATTGTGAATGCAATTTTGTGCTAGTCTTCTGGTGCTATCTTGATTTGATTATAACCTAAGAAGCCATCCGTAAGTGACAACATTTCATGTCCTGCCATCAAATCCACTATAATGTCAATATTAGGGAGTGGAAAATCATCCTTGGGACATGCAAGGTTTAGGTCTCTAAAATTAGTGCAGATGTGAATGCCCCCAGCAGGCTTACCTACTAGTACAATATTAGAAACCCATTTAGGATAATCAATTGTTCTGATTACTTCAACGTCTAGCATCTTCTAAAGCTCTACTTTGAGTACTAATGCAACTTGAGGATGCATCTTGCGAAGTTTCTGCTTAATAAGTTTTACACTTGGATATACTGCAAGATGATGCATGACAAGATCTATATCGAGCCCGGGCATGTCTTTGTAGGTCCAGGAAAAGTTGATCTTGTGCTTATGCAAGAATTCTATCATGTCTTTCTTTTCTTGATCACTGAGAGAAACTGCAATGTAAGTGATATGTGGATCTTCTTCCATGCCTAGGTTGATCAAAATAGTATCTTCAATGATCATAGAGGACACTTCTAGTTCTGATGATATAAACGGAAAGTCAGCCTCTCCCTCCCCTAGCACCTCGGAAAGGTTTTCACTAGAGGAAGCATCCTTTATTTTGTCTTTTTCTTCATCCTTAGGTGCCTACGAGAGGTTTTCACCAGAGGATGTATTTTAATTTTTTTAATTTTTTTAATTTTTTTAATTTTTTTAATTTTTGTGACTGAGAGAGTTGACTTGGCTACCAAAGTAGGCTTGTTCACTATAGTGTATATGATGTTCATATTCTTAGAGATTCTTAAGTCTAAAGAGGGCTAAAACTGCCTCATCTGAATCACATATGTCTAAAGCTAGTGGTGAGTCTTGCCGATCCCAGTCAATTAATTCAGGGTTTGTGAGGAGTAAACAAGGGGATGAAAGGTCAACTTGGGTTATAGTGAAGACATTATGATTTTCATTTAGGTCATCTTTAATATATTGGAAAGGATTTTGAAGAACCCTTCCTCAGTGTCTGAACCTGAGGCAGCTAAACAATAATCCTTAGCGAATTTAGTCTTAGTTTCTACGGAACCCAACCCATGTCCTTTAGGATAACCATTAGCTATTATGATCTTCTTCTTACCTGTTTCATTAGCTCCAAGACCAATACCATGATATCCCATGTTTTCAAAAATGGGAGTAACTTTAGGATACTTTCCTTTGGGGAAAGTTACAGGTCGTTCTTCTTCATCATTATAGATCCAATCAAGGACACTATACTCCATGTGTTCATTTGCTAGGGACCTCCAATGTTCAAAGAAAGTTGACTTGCAGTGCATGAGCACTTTATCTTTGGAGAGGGGTAATGGTGATGGTCTTCCATAAGACTTTGGAGACAAAGGGAGTTGCCCAATACATAAGGCACTTTCAAATTTATACTCTCCCATGACTTGATCTGTAAATGTGGCCTTTGCTTCAGATGAGGAGGGTTTTTCTTCAGTAGCTTTGTCTTTAGTAACTTTTTCCCTTCCTTTGGATTGTTGAACTGGTGTTTTTGATATCTTTTTCTGAAACAAGGGTTTCTTGATTGAAATGTCAGCCAAACTCATTCAATGGACAGTAATTAGCTTGTTTTCCTTCCAATCATTTGCAATATTGAAAGGGCTTAGGATCTCCAGGAATTGTGATTTCTCTACTGTGATGTGGGAACTTTAGACATTGATGATAGGTAGAGGGTACACCTTTGATAGTGTGTATCCATGGATGTCCTAGCAAGATGTTATAAGGTAGATCTAGATCCAGTACATAGAAAACAGTTTCAATCAGGGTCGGGCCCACTTGTAAGGGTAATGCAATCAAACCCTTGCTTTCTCACTCTTGATCATCATAGGCTTTTATTGTAATTATTTTGTCTGCATCAATGAGGTCCTCAGAAAGACCGATATTATGAATCATTTTCAATGTGCACAAATTTAGGCCAGATTCACCATCTATGAGGACTCATTTTACTCTTGTGGAATGAATTTTGCCTTCTATATGGGAGGACTTATTATGATGAGGATCAGAACCACTAAAGTCCTTATCAGTGAAAACTAGATGTTCTTGTGCAGCTAGGTTCCCTATCATGGCTTTGAATTGTGCAGCGTTGATGTTCTCAGGGACACAGGATTCATTTAGAGCTTGATCAAGGACTTCTCTGTAAATTGGTGCAGTGGTCAAGAGCAGTAGGATAGATATCTATGCAGGCATCTTTCATAATTGGGCCAACAAGTCAAAGTCTGAAGTAGGTCGAGCAGCAGTAGATGGTGCAGTTGGTGGATTTGTAGATGTAGAAGGTTTATAAGCAACTTGAACAGTGACTTTGGGTCTTCATGTAGTAGCATTACAATCAGCAGCTTTGAGGATTATGGTGTTAACATGCATGTCAGTTTTTTCAATGTGGCCACAAAGAGAGTCAAACCCAAAGATATCATTTTCACTTAAACTCCCACATGTTCGATCATGGCCTGTAATAGTATTGGTAGAATAATCATATGGGATTGTGTTTGATGCATTGTTTTGATTATGAGGTGGGAAAGGTTGATTGTAGACTTTAAGTTTCGCATTAGATGAGGGTGAATTCTGACCTTCAACTTCAATTTTCCCATCCTCAATGAGGTCTTGCACAAAGTGTCTAAGCTTCATGCATTTCTTGGTATCATGCCCCTTAATGCGATGATAATCACAATACTCATTATCCCTCTACCAAACAGGTTTAGGTTGATTCTCATCAAAAGGTCGAGTATTTGGGTAAACTATCATTCCTTGGTCCGTGAGTTGTTTGAAGATCACATCTAAAGGGTCTGCTAAAGCTATGAATTGTCGTCGTTGTCGATTGTCATTATTGTTGTTGTTATTATTTTTGTAGTTATTGCAAGGGAACAAGAATGATTGATTGTATAGTTGTTGATTATTGTTTTGATTATTCTGATTTTGATTGTTGTTCTAATTTTGATTGTTCTGATTGTGCAGATTCTGATTCTGATTTTGGTTGTTGTTGCGATACTGCTTTTGATTCTGATTGTTATTGCAATTGTTTTGATTGGTATTATTGGATGCTTGAATATTTTGAACATGCTTGGCATCAGTCACTCCATCATTGAAAACTCCTTTGTTCTTACTCCAGAATTTTGGTTTATCATTATTGGAAGGAGTATAATGTTTGATGCTACCTCTTTGCAAAAGGCCATCTTCAATGTCTTTTCCCTTCTTGACAAGGGACTCAAAGGTGTCAGGTGAAGCCATTTTCATTTGGAACGACATCTCAGAGATTAAATTCTTTGTGAAGATGTCGATCAAGTGACTATCAGGTATTTTCCATGGCATGTGATTCACAATATGTCTCCATCATTGTAAGAAACTAGAAAAGGTTTCTCCATTCTTTTGTTTAGTATAGCACAAATCGCCGAGTGTTGCTTAATACTCAATGTTATACGAATATTGTCCAACAAACTTCTTTGCAAGGTTAGAGAAGGTAGAGATTGACCCATAAGGAAGGGCCATGAACCATTCCAAGGCTGCGCCTCCAAGACTCCTAGTGAAAAGTCTTTTTAAATAATTCTCGTTATAGCCGACCTCTTGACATGCGATGTAAAATTCTTTGAGATGTTGTAGAGGACATGTTTCACCTTTGTATTTCTCAAATTTGGGCATCTCAAAGTTTTGTGGGAATGCTTGCATTGTGATAGACTTGTCAAATGGATAGGGACAAATCTCTTCAAAATAAAACTCCTTCTTGCCCCCATTTTGTAAACCTTGTACGATGCTCTTGAGCTCATTGAATTGTTGGGTGAAATCTAGAGTATTTTGTGTGAAAAATAGGGGTACATAACCTCCACCTTCTCCAAATTGTGTAGCTGAAAAGCCTGTGGAGGTCATACCAATGGTAGGAGGAGGTATATATTGATAGGCTTGTGATGTATTGATTGCAGATGTTTTTTCCCCCATTGTTTGAAATAAAAATGAAGACAAAGGCATGGAAACTTGCCCTATGTTGTTGACATTATCACTTGCTCCTTGAGTCATTGTCATTTGAGTGCTATTATGTGTAGTATTGTTTGGAAAAGCACTTATGATCTATTGGATTTGTTTAGGTGTCAATTGGGGTATTGATGTGGTTGTTGATATAGGTGCTGATATTGGTACTGATGTGGGAAGTTTGCTAACAGGTCCTTTACCAGTGTCATGTGATGATGTAGCATTTGAAGTAGAAGCCATGTCTACAGTAGCAACATTAGTGACTTTAGTGATATTTCTGGTAAGGAGAGTTTCATCAAAGTCAACAGGAACTATGACACCATTATGAATAAGATTTAAGAATATTTCATCACTTTTATGCAAAATTGCCTTCTCAACCATTTCTAAGTTGTAGGGGTCTCTAAGGAAGTCATTTACTTGAGTGTGCCTTTCTTCTTTGTCCACTAATTTAGTTTCTTTAGCAACTTCCTCAGCTTGTACCCCACTTCTGTGAAATTATTTTGTGGCAAATGGGTTCTCCTCATGATTAACAGTGTTGAATGTTGTTCGCCTCATGTTTCTAGCTTGGGATCGAGTGAAAACCATACAATGGTAGAAGAATGGAAGACAAGGAGATGTAAGAGATGAAATGGAGCAAAGATATTTGATTGGATTTGATTGATTGATTGATTTGGATTAGGGATTGATTTGATTTGATTGATTGGATAATTGATTTAAAGGTTTTTGGAACAAAACCTAAGCATGTTAAACCTTATGATGATACAAACACAAAAGGATTTAAAGTAATACCTGTTCTACTTGAAGATGGACTTGTGATCTCAAGAAAAATGGGCCATCACTAAGGGATTTAAATCACTTGAGATGGATTGATGGTCTACAAGCAATTTTGTGTTTGTTTGAGGATGAAGGTTTATGATACTTTGATTAAGGTCTTTCAACCTAAAGATTTGATTTGATTTGATGGTTTGATCTAATGCTCCAAAAGAAGGAAGAATGATGATGGAAGAAATGGAAGAATGATCCAAAAGCAAGATGTTACTTAATCGTATTGTTCAATGGTGACAAAAGCACCGTTGATTGAAAACTTGGCCATGAAATTGCAAACTTTGTTGTTGTAGAGGATTTTGTCAAGTTTCTCGTGATGTTCAATCTCTTGTTTGATGGATGTTGCAATGTGTTGGTATTCCTTGGATTTATGGGTAGTTTATTTTTCTCTCTAAGGACTGGAGATGTAGGAAGCTTAACCTTCTTATGCTTCTTAAAATTGGTCATGTCATGGAAAATCTGGTTTTGGCCGAATGAATGAATGATCTAGGACAAATGATTCCAGGGTCCTGTAGAAGGTCAAATTTTGATTATCTCAGCCAATTTTGAAGCTCACTATTTTGAAGCGGGGATGGCAGTCTTAGATGTAGTCAATGATCTATGTAGACAGTAATCTACGTAGATGGTGGATCTAGAGCAAAGATGACCAATTGTGACCAAGGCAATGTGTTTGAAATTCTGGGCAGATTTTTGAATTTTAGTCTGATTTTGGGCAAATTTGTTCAAATGGCAAGAACTAATTTTTAGCATAAGCAAACCAAAAAATAATAGACACATGTCTCAAAAAAATCCAACAAGGGTCAAAGCAACCTTGAGGGATACCAAAAAATATGACATTAGGGAATCTTGCTTCAACTTTGTAATATTTCGTTTGTGTATGTTCAAGTGACTCTTTCAAGCCTCTTATGTTTTTACTGGGTCTAGCACAACGAAAATAGTTCAAACAGTAGCTACCTTAGGAATTTGGCTTCACATGAAATATTATAGGCCCATTGCTTGGTATTCCTTCAGCTCACACAACATGTCACCCCCAGAAGGGCGCCCGTGTTTTTTCCTTTTGCCAGGTATTGTTGTCGTGCTACGAAGATCTCTTTCGCAACACAATACCTTGGGACACGTATGGTGGGAATCTTGAGGGGAGAATCTTCCCTCCCCTTGCACTATAATAAGTCATCATTCAGAGGTGAATCAGGTAGGCTACTAATTTATAGTTTCTAGCAAGGTTTTGTGGCATCCCAGCAATCAGTTTGTACTACGTGAGACACTTAAGTCTCTAGTTCAACCATGCCAGTATGCTGAGGATATTCACTAAATATGGACTATCATTGAACATGACCCGCCCGAGCTTGAAGGGATAAAGAGGACCTTTGGGTCATAATTTATTTCTATACCAGCTGAAAGGATTATCGGTTTGAGGTCGTCCTCTAAAGGGGAAGCGCTCCCTCTAGACAGGCCTCTCTAGAAGCTTGATTAAACTAAGCTTTCTCTTCACCCAAGATCCGCGAAGGCGAGGGGAGAGGATACAACTATAGTTTAATCATAGCATCATGTATTTTAAGGGATCTAATCTAATGACAAAAAATCTTGAAAGAATTCTTGAAAAACACTTCTTCAAACACACCAAAAAGAGTTCATTCCAAATTGAACCTAGTTAAAGAAAAACTATGTGTTTTCTACCTAAGCAAAAGACACAATAGTATGATTAAACATGCATGTTCAATTCTTTTCCCACACAACAAGAAGGAAAGCTTGTAAAGGTGTGTTGATTTACTTTAAGTCATTCAAGATTTATAAAGTTTATTCCCTTAAACATTCAAGATTGGGTGAGGTTCATTTTAAGCAACATTCATTCCAAGACAAATGGTTAAGCATATAAGTTCATTTAGATAATCTTTTAAAAATCATTTATGGAACCTGCATCAAACTGGTTAGTAGTTTGAAACTTTAGATTTGCCAAGAACACAAAACCTAGAAAAAGGTCACAGATGGTGAATTGTTGCAGACGATGATCTACGCAGATGGTGATCTGTGTAGACGGTGATCTACGCAGACGGCGATCTGCAGAAGCAGTGATAGATCTGCACAGACGACAAAAGACAGACAGCCAGATTTTAGTAAAAAGAAACAAACTTATTCAAACTGAAAAATAACATTTTTATCAAATCACTTAGCATTCAACCCTTTAAAAATTTTGTTACTGTCAGAAACCCGAGAGTTAAAAATGCTGCAAGTTGACAAAAATAATAATTTTAAACCATAGTTTTTATAAGTTGTTTTGCACAGGAGGAGATGGTGAAGTATCTGCACAGACGGTCAAGTTGCGCAGATGACCGAGAAGCAGGGATGGCAGTCTACAGAAATGGCGACTCCAGAGCGGAGACGAGTCTGCATAAGAATTTTCCAAACTATGAAAAATCTGCAAGAAATGTTACAAAATAAGGGACGTGGGTCCCACCAGGCGTGCCAAAATATATGTGATAAAACCTAACCTATTGGGAGCACACTCAGACATGCAAACATTAGAGATATATATCAAATAACTACACTAAACATGTCTAAAAGCATACTATCAAAAACAACAAGAGATCCATCACAACCTTCGATGAGCCAAACAAGTGCACCCAAGCCTTGTTGATTTGCTCTTAGAGAGGTTTGTGGGTGTGCTCTCCCAAAACAATATATTTAATCCCTCTATTTGATTGAAGATTCAAACTAAGTGATTGAAATGAGTGAAGAACTTAAGAAACAAGTATTGAAAACTTGTCTCAAGCCTTCACCATGAATGCAAATGCAAGACTATACTATGATGAAGATTCAAAAAACTAAACTAAGATGATATGCATAAGATAATAGAAACAAGTTCATTTGCCATTATCCTAACATGTGATTTCTAAATTCAACTATGAACTAATGAGCATAAAACATGAAATACACTAAGAAATTCTAAAGCTATACTAGCATGATAACAATGCATAAATGAGAGATGATTTTCTCTTGAGAAAAATTTAAGTATAAAATTGACAAGCATCACCGGCAAAGACAAGCATTAGTGGTGACACAGTTTCCAGAACAACCAGACAGGAATAGACAAGCATACTAGAGACATGTTCAAAGAAAGGAACATTGATGACCAAGAACACCGACCGTCAGAACTGACAGTTAGAAAAGCCGCAAACACTGAAGGTGCTAGTACAAGCAATGCAAATGGTGACACCCCATCCACTGGATCTAGTGACATCACTACATCTAACTAGATTACACAAGTAAGTATGGAACTACATTATCACATGTTTTATTATGCATCAGTTCCATTACACATAGTTCATATTGTTATACAGGCATTAATAAAGATGCAATATATTGTTACTTGATAATCTACTATAAAGCAACCATCGGTTATTGGGCACAGTCTGCATTGGTGAACACACACAGAAAAGACATGCAATACTTACCGGAATGTATCGGTCATTACACAAGTTGTGTGTAACCTGATGAGTATCAGTATACACTGAATCTACAAAAGTTGTTGTCGCAATATCATCGATGATCATCGGTGAAGTCTCCAACACTGCTAAGCTACCCCGATGCTTTACAAAGACATCTGAGGAGTTATGAATGTATTTACTGATAGAGGCAGTCTTCATAAATTGACGAAGTTGGTAAGAATTAATGACAACTTAGGGCACCAAAAAGTATAAAAGCCCGATGGGTAAGCTCATTTTCACACCCGTGATTTTTGAGCAGTGCAGAGTAGAGCAGAGTGATTTTGAGCAGTTTGAGAAGCGACCTAGCAGAAGTTATTCACTGAGCATATAGATTCGAAGGATATCACAAACATTAAATAAGTTCATTCACTCACTGATAAGCATTGTTTTGATTTACGAAAAGGCCCTAAAATCTCAAAAATGATGGCATCGACATCTAGGGTAGAGAAACTTAAGGACGAAAAGAAGAAACTGTTTAAGCTTGTTAAAAGAGGGGCATGTGCTGAACAGAAATATAAGTTACATCCTGAGATAGCCTCTCAACCAGATGATTCTAGAGCATTCTCCCGAATCCTAGCTAGGGTTTTATTGGTCGAGGATGTTAGGTCCTATATACACTGCAAGATCTCAGAGATAGGAGATCTAGACCTAGACAATGCCTATAAGTCACTTTTTGATGATGGTGGCAAGCTCAAAGAAGAGCATAAACACTTAGAAGTGAAAGGTCTGACAAATGCACTTCATTTCCTGAAGGTTTTTAAAATAGAATGGATTAAGATTGTTCTAAGCAGAGTACATAATAACACTTTGTGGTTGAACAAACCAAAGGCTATAACAAAAGATGTTATACACATAGTGACAGGCTATCCAACAATTGACAAACCTCAGGCTCACAAACATCCTTCTCTTGCAGAAGTGGAAAAGTTAACCGGTGCTAAATCAGACAGGAGGGCACTGAAGGTAAACACTATCATTGACGTAGAGCTAAAATTTGGTGCTTGCGTAGTTGGATATAAGATATTTCAAGCTAGCAGAATGAACAGTATCTCTAGAAAAGCAATGAGCACAGCCTACAAAATTATCAAATTAGGGAAGAAGATGGATCTAGCAGAGATCTTATTGCATCAATTTGAGGAGAACATGTGCACCATAAGGTCTTCACAGACAAACACATGTAAGTTTGGTTCCCTCATATTATGTATATTCTTCTACTTTGAAGAGTACTTTCCTTCAATTGGAAAAGTAGCATGGGACACCAGCAGACCCATTACCATGCAGATTAGTGAATTCATTGAAACACTAGGCACATATTTTGACAATGTTATGCATGAGTACTTTAAGATAATTAAGGATATGCTAAAAGCAAGGAGTAGAATTCCTGAAATTCTAATTGAGGAATACAAAGATGACATTTGTTTTATGGTGGATACTGACTTCACCTACATTCAAGCAGTAATGCCAAGGAAATCTTGGCTAGAAAAGCTTGATTATGAAATTAAAACTGGATTAGCAATAGAATGCATTCAAGCATTACTAAATGAACCCGTTGACAACAAACAACTGAGATTTGGCACATATCAGGAAGCCAAACTAAAGATTAAATCAACTCTTGTTGTCAAGAAGGCTGTCAAGCAGTCTAAAATAATGGTCAAGAATTTGAAAAAGAACTTGAATATATCTTCTGATGGTGAAGAAGAAGAAGAGGGAAAAGAGGATCAAGAAGGCATGGAGGAACAAGAAGGTAAGGAGGAAAACACCGAGGAATAGCTTCCCATTGGTGAAATAGTAGAGCAACAAGAATTAGAGGAAGAGAAATATAATTCACCACCTCCTCCTCCAACTAAAAAGTCTAGAACAAGAAGCCAAACAGCTAAGGATACTAGTCCTTCACCTATGGTAAAAGGGAAGGTGTACAAGAGGAAACCTGCACCTAAAAAGGATAAACAACCACCTAGGGCACCTGCAAAGAGGAGAAAGTATGTTCAGACAGATGAAGAATTAGAAGATACAGCAATGGATGAACCTGACACTATCAAACTTGCAAAAGAAAAAGAATAGGTTACATCTCCATCTGATGACATTGATAGCATATGTAAGTATATTTCTCAAGCTACATCTGTTAGACATCCAAAGATCAGGAAATGGTTAAGATGGGATACAATAGAACAAAATAAGATTGAAGATGCACTTATTGCTAAGGTGTGCAGACATTACTATGTCCCACTACACTTCACAAGACAAGATGTTCCACAAGAACTTTTGGATAAGATATCCTCTAGATTCACTTTTGCACTCCATGAGGAGAAGAGGATAAGAGAAAGAGTATTAGTCTCTCTTATGCCTACTGAATCAAAAAAAGAGGAAATCAATGAAGTAATGGAAAGATATACAAAGAAATTCTCACCAAAACTGAGAGCTTATAAATTTCTTCAAGGAAAGCTTATAGAGCTAGAAGAAGACACTCACAAAATATGGAGTGGTCTACTAAAACCTAATGAGGAAAGAAGTCCTGAAAAGGAACCTATCAACACAATAGCTCACTCAATAGCTGAGTTGGAGAATGAAGAAGTACAGATCACAGGTCAAAAACAAATAGATATTATAGATGAAGATTGGTCAAAAGATGCCCAACATGATCAAGTATTGGATAGCCCCATCCACATTAACTTGGAGGATGAAAAAGTTTCCAAAGAGGATTAAAGGTAACTTAGATATAGATATAAATGATGATTCATGGTTAGACAACATTGTCGACACCATTACAAGAAAAGAGCTTGCAGTAGATATGCAAAAAGATGAAGATATCACTGCTACAAGGGTTAATACCGATGAACAGGACAAAGCTATTGACACTGCAACTGTCAATACACCTACAAATATGAATATATTGATAGATGCTATCAATATAAAGTCCAGCCAGGACAAATCATCCAAGAAAGATGATGATATACCTAGGGATATGGGTATAGATGAAAATCAAGGTGCATCCAATACTCCAAAGGATACCGACATAGAAATGAAGGATGACACCGATGAGCAGAAAGATACATCAAAGGAACAACAGCAAGAGGCAGAGAAAACTATAGAGGATACC
>MU226971.1:1847446-1884037 GCA_018584345.1 Thuja plicata | reverse complement strand
TATATATATTTGATCACTAATGACTTTGCGTTGTGAGATTAAAAGAAGGGAGGAGAATGAGATTTGTTTTACAAAATACTTTTTTTTTTTTCATTTGATGGTGTAGTCATTGATAGACTCATTTTCTCTTCTTTTGCTTTGAATTTACAAGGACATTTTGCTTAGAACAACCTTGCCAGATATTTTAGATCAATTCAAAGGACATTTTGCTTAAAACAACCTTGCCAAATATTTCAGATCAATTCAGCTTTTCAATAGGGAAAGTCAAATATTTCAGATCAATTCAACTTTTCAATAGGGAAAGTATTTTAAGTGTCCACAAGATATGTTGGAATTGACATGCTTCAACTTGAATGCATATTTTGATTTTTTTAAAGATTAGAACTTGTTGACCATGCCCAAGGGTAGGTAACCACCTAAATTATAAAGTTAATGCGTCAACTTCTAGGTTTTGTACAAATAAAAGAGATCTAGATTCAATTCTACTTCTCGTAAGGACACCTAGTTAAACAACAACACTATGCCATAATTATCAGGAAGTATCATGTCAAATTTTTCATAAAACCTTAAATTTGAAAAAAAGGAGTCTACCAAACATCACTTGCTGAGCTGCTGACTATATTCATATGCACTACAGCCACACCTTTGTTCATAAACTTAAAAAAGAAAAATCATTTTGTCTTCTTCCTGATTTTTTTCTAAGGGAGTACTTAAATTTGTTATATAGATTGTGGACCAAGGAAAAACAAGCCCCTATTAACAATGATCATCCTAAGAAGCCCTTCTTTAGCAATCCCTTTTCCAAGCATTTCATCAGCTACAATTTCTCTTAAACATATAAATAAATATTATTCTATTTTCCGCATGTGGCAAGCAATTTATTCAATGCTATGTGCATGTAGAAAAGTTGAAAAGAATTACAAGGTCAAGAGGAATGAAAAGAATTACAAGCTCAAGAAGAATGATGGGATGGTGTGTAAATCACTCTTCTTCTCATTCATGCAAATCATCCCTCTTCATACGTAGAGAAAATGATGTTTTCAAGACAAGTCATGGAAACAATCATCTTAGAAGACATGTCATGGAAACAATCATCTTAGATGGTCTAGTTTCTTCTTTATAATCCATCTCATTTCTTTTTCTTTTTTTTTTTAGGTCTATGTTTTGGGTGTCTGTAATAGTAAATATAAGACTTGAATACTCATGTTAATCTTGGTGTTTTTCAAATGCCCATTGAGAAAGAAGAGCCACCCATTTCAGATGGTTTAATGCTGGTAGTTGATGAGTTTCTCACCGGAGAAATATGTGGATAGATAACAGTTATATGGATCAATTACCTTAATTTTTCATTCTTTTAATTCTAGTGTGAATTCTATGTTAGTTTGGTAGCTTGGATAGTTGTTCTTCCATTTGCTAATAATTATTTATTTGACTCTTTGTAGAAACTTCTAGTTTTTAGAAATTTCTAGTTTGTAGAAACTTCTATTTTGTAGAAACTTCTAGTTTGTAGAAACTTCTAGCATGTTGAAACTTCTAGCAACTAGAAGTAACTAGAAATAAAGAGATTAGTATAAAAGGGGGTCAAGGGGCATTTGGAGTACAACAAGTTGAAGAAGAAACTTGCAGGATTAGCAAGGGCGCAGTGATAGCGTTTGAGAGATAGCAGTGGAGGAATATCAACAGGAGGAGTTAGGAGATTGTCTGAGTTCTACTAGTGAGAGGCAAGGAATTTTGTATCTCTTAATTTTTTGAAGATTAATATATATTTCTCTTCTGCAGTACTGGTTTTCCCTTCAGCATTTTTCCAGGGACAATTTGTCCAAAAATATTGTGTTATTGTGTTGCATATTTCTTTTTGTATTTTTTGGTGAAGTTGCAGTTATGTTATTTTTCGTTATTTGTTAATCAAATAATCTTTATAAGATAGGAGATTAATAATTAGTGACTGCAATAGAATTTTTCACATGGTATCAGAACTAAGTTGAGGGTAGAAAAGGTTTACACTAGGCAAAAGAAATAAATTGAGGGTTCATAAAACCTAGTTTGACCTCTTTAGAACTGTTACTTATTTTATTTCTTGAGATGGCCTTAGCTGGTTTTAGAGATCAGGATAGATTGGATGGTACCTCAAATTTTGGTGTCTGGAAAGCCATAATTTCTTTATTGTTGGAAGAGAATGGTATCAAGGAATATGTTACTAGTACTATAGCTGTACCTACAGACCCAGTACAACTTGCAACATACAAGAAGGATGATGCCAAGGCAAGGATGATAATCCTTGATGGTGTCAAGAACCATATTGTTCCACATATCACAAAATTAGATACAGCGAAGAAGATGTGGGATGCCATTCTAAATCTGTACCAGAATGCTACCACTAACCAGAAGCTGATTCTTAGAGAAAAGTTGAGGAATAGCCGGATGAACAAGAGAGAATATTTTACAAGTTACCTCACCAGGCTTAGACTTGTCAAGGATGAGTTAGCAGTTGTTGGAGATAAGGCAGATGAAGATGAGCTAGTAAGAATAACCCTAAATGGGTTTACTAAGCAGTGGGATGTCTTTGTTCAAGTTATTAATGGAAAAGACATCTTACCTAGTTGGGATCGACTATAGAGCGATTTCACTCAGGAGGATCTTAGACTAAGTCTTGTTAATGGAGCCAACAACAAGAGTTAGAAAAGTGAGGTGGAATAGGAAAATGTTTCCCTAGCGGGTAAGGGGAAAGAAAAGAAGGGGTCTAGCAAAGGATCAAATTCACAAAGTAAGAAGAAGAAGGACCTATCTAAGGTCAAGTGTTTTGGTTGTCACAAGTTTGGCCACTATGTCAATGATTGCCCGCAAAGGAAGGGGAAGAAGTAGGTGGCAGCTTCAGCAAGTGCAGATGAGCTCTCTAGTAGATTGGAGGATGAGTTTGCACTCATAACTTGCATGATTAGCTCAACCTCATAGAGTGTTTGTTACATAGATAGTGGGGCATCATTTCATATGATGGGATTTAGAGAGTACTTCTCTAGTTATAAGGAGGAGAGCACCAGTATCTAGATTTCTATGGGAAACTTGTCCAAGCTCAACTCAGTTGGGAAAGGAACTGTTCAGTTTTAGAGGGAGAATGGGAAAGTGATTCCCATTCATTATGTGTTGCATGTGCCAGGCTTAGGTATGAATTTGGTTTTTGTATCTATCCTTCAAGATAAAGGGTATAATGTTCTCTTTAGAGGGATGCATGTTTTTATTAAGCATAAAGATTGGAAATCACCAGTATCTATTGGAGTTAGGAGCAGTTACCTTTATAGATTACAGTTTGATTCTCCTAAGGAACTTGTGAGTAGCAGGAACCCTAGAGATCTTGGAGAGCTATGGCATAGGAGGATGTGCCATGTACATCATAGAGCACTTAGATTGCTTTGTGAGACAGTGACGGGTGTTCCTGAGGTGAGCATAGAGCATGATTATGTGTGTAAGGGATGTGTGTTGGGGAAGTTTACAAAAGAATCTTTTCCAAGAAGTGACACTAGATTCGAGGTTGTTCTTGATCTAGTACATTCAAATATATGTGGACCAATGTCAACGAAGTCTCTCAGAGGATACAAGTACTTTGTTACTTTTATTGATGATTTCTCTAGGAAGACCTGGATATACTTATTGAAGACCAAGGATGAGGTTTTTAGTCGCTTCAAAGAGTTCAAAGCTCTTGTGGAGAATTCAAAAGGAAAGAAGATAAAGGTTCTTCAGTCAGATAATGGAGGGGAGTACAAAGGGAAAGAGTTCCTAGAGTACTGTACTAGCAAAGGAATCAAGAGAGAGTGGACTGATCCTTACAACCCACAACAAAATGGGGTTGCTGAGAGGAAGAACCATCTATATCAGAGGCAGCAAGGGCCATGCTACATGACCAAGACATGCCATGCTACTTATGGGCAGAGGCATGTAGGATAGCTGTATACATACAGAATAGAGTTCCACATCAGGTACTAGAGAAGATGACACCGGAGGAGGCTTTCACAGGTAAGAAGCTAGATGTCAGTAACTTTAGAATTTTTGAAATTTTGGCATATTGTCACATTCCAAAGGATACACGTACCAAGTTAGATCAGACTACAGAGAGGGGGTACTTTTTTGGGTACAGTGAAACCTCAAAGGATTATTAGATATTCATTCCAGGGACTAGAAGGATCATTGTTCGATGTGATGTCAAGTTCATGGAGGATAAGGCATTCAGGAGGTCCAAAGATTTCCCAGAAGATGATCAGAGTGAGAAACCAACAGAAGCTCCAAGGATAGCTCAATCGAGTCAAGGGCAGAAAAGCTTGAGTACAGTTACCAGTACCAACTTAGGCTCAAGTGGTGAGAGATTGTAGAGTATGGAGCAACTGGTGCAGCATGAAATGCATCAAGAAGATATGGAGGTTGATATTTCATCCTCTAAAGTTGGCAATAGGAACCGGGAGGTTCAACAGAAGCATAATCAGGAGTTTGTGGGAACTCCTAGGAGGAATACTAGAGAGTGAAGACAACCAGCCAAGTTTAATGACTATGTGGCTTTAGTCAGTCAGTTGGTAGATAGTGAGCCTTCCAGTTATCAGGAAGCTGCACAACATCAAGTTTGGTGAGATGCAATGGTTGAGGAATATACCTCAATAATGTAGAATGGCGTGTGGGAGGTAGTGCCTAGACTAATAGATAGGGTAGTGGTTGGATCACGATGGATCTACAAGATCAAACATGGTGCAGATGGTAGCATCAAGAAATACAAGGCAAGGTTTGTGGCTAAGAGGTTCTCTCAGAAAGAGGGAATAGACTATGAGGAGACATTTTCTCCAGTGGCTAGGTATACTTCTATACAAGTTGTGATCTCATTTGTAGCACAGATGGGATGGAAAATCCATCAAATGGATGTCAAGACAACATTCCTTAATGGCGAGTTGAAGGAGGAGGTATACATAGAACAACTAGAGGGATTTGTAGCACACAATAAAGAGACCCATGTGTGCAGATTGAAGAAAGCTTTGTATGAACTCAAACAGGATCCTAGAGAGTGGTATGAGTGGATTGATACTTATTTGCAGGAAATGGGTTTTGTGAAGAGTGAGGCAGATGCTAACCTCTACTACTTGGTGGTTGGGGCTGAGGTTCTCATTCTTGTTCTATATGTGGATGACTTGTTTCTAAAAGGTTCACTAGGGCTCATAGAGGAGTGAAAGAGGAACCTTACAACAGAATTTGAGATGAAGGACTTAGGACTTATGCACTACTTTCTAGGTATGGAAGTGTGGCAGACAGATGGAGAGATTTTCCTTGGGCAAGAGAAATATTGCATTGAAATCTTGAAGAGATTCGAGATGGAGGATTGCAAAGCCATGTCTACACCTATGATCATGAATTGGAAGAAGGTAGATACTTCTAAGGAGAAGGATGTAGATCCCACCTTATACAGGCAGTTGATTGGTTTGCTCATGTATTTGGTCAACACTAGGCCAAATATAGCCTTTGCAGTAAACTCTCTTAGTCAGTTCATGATGGACCCAAAGAGAGTAAATTAGATGGAAGAAAAGCATGTGCTGCATTATCTTTGTGGTACAGTTGAGTATGGAATCAGATATGTTCGAGGTGAAGGTATCAAGTTGATAGGCTATACTGATGCAAATTGGGAAGGAAGTACAACAGACAAGAGGAACACTTCAGGATGTTGTTTTAGTTTGGGATCAGGAGTTGTCTCTTGGTTCAGTAGGAAGAAGAAGTCTGTAGCTTTGAGTTTAGCAGAAGCAGAATACATAGCAGCTAGCATGGCGACATGTGAAACTATATGGCTTTGTAAGTTTCTAGTGACCTTTCTTGTTCAGAGAGTTGAGACTACTATGATATATTGTGACAATCAGAGTTGCATCAAGTTGTCTAAGAATCCAGTGTTTCATGATAGGTCTAAACATATAGACATTAGGTATCACTTCATCAGAGATTATGTACAATGGGGGATTGTTCAGCTATAATACATACCTATAGAGGAGCAGGTAGAAAATATTCTGACAAAGGCATTGGGGAAGGAAAAATTCATCTTCCTCAGAGATAATTTGGGTGTCCTGCAGAACAGCTTCCTCACTAAGAGGGAGTGTTAGTTTGGTAGCTTGGATAGTTTTTCTTCCATTTGCTAATAATTATTTATTTGACTCTTTGTAGAAACTTCTAGTTTGTATAAATTTCTAGTTTGTAGAAACTTCCATTTTGTAGAAACTTCTAGTTTGTAGAAACTTCTAGCATGTGGAAACTTCTAGAAACTAGAAGTAACTAGAAACAAAGAGAGTAGTATAAAAGGGGGTCAAGGGTCGTTTGGAGTACAAGTTGAAGAAGAAACTTGCAGTGTTAGCAAGTAGTCTTGCAGTGTTAGTAAGGGCGCAGTGATAGAGTTTGAGAGATAGCAGTGGAGGAAGATCAGCAGGAGGATTTAGGAGATTGTTTGAGTTCTGCCAGTGAGAGGCAAGAAATTGTGTATCTCTTAATTTGCTGAAGATTAATATATATTTCTCTTCTGCAGCACTGTTTTTCCCTTCGGGGTTTTTCTAGGGACAATTTGTCCAAAAATATTGTGTTATTGTGTTGCATATTTCTTTTCGTATTTTTTGGTGAAGTTGCAGTTGTGTTATTTTTTGTTATTTGTTAATCAAATAATCTTTATAAGATAGTAGATTAATAATTAGTGACTACAATAGAATTTTTCACATTCTGTTTTGAGAAGCAGAGATACCTAGAAACATTTAATAAGTTTTAGACATTGAATCTTGTTGGGACAGTTTGATCTTCATGATAATAAGGATCCTTCAAACCAGAGATGTAATATCTTTAAAAAAATAATTTGAATAAAAGATGAATTGCAGAACTCTACAGAAAGTGCATCAAATAAGCTAGAGGGCAGAATTCATCAAGCCACTTGATTACCAGGTATTTGCAAGATAGTGTCTCACTTGGTTGTCTTGGTATCTAGAGGGGTGGTTTTGATGAAAGAAAAAATTGGCTTCAAGGTCCTTTGAGAGTTTCAAACTAGGATTAGGAGTATAAAATCACATTTCTAAGAGCGGAAGGCAAGTTATAGCTAGTTTATTTTTATTGGCTACCTGGCATATAGCTAGTTTGTTTTTATTGGCTACCTGGCATTTTTTTCAAACAAGAACTCTATTGCAAGAACTGCTAGAATTTTTTTAAATCTAGAACTAATGCTTATCTATAAAGCTTCTTATAGAATGGAGATTAAATTATAAATTATAGTATGTTAAATTATATCTGAATATAAAATACTCAAATACAAAGCTGAATATAAAATACCCAAATCAATCAGATCAAATCTCAATAGAAAAAAATTGATTCTCATTCCAACTACCCACCAAGAGTCATATCAATATTTATTGTTAGGGATTGATTGGTTTAATCGTACACCTAGCTTCTAATTTGGTTTAGGATTTGGGTTCAATTTGATTTAAGGGTATGGTCAAATTTTATTTAGGGGTTTACTTCTATTTGGTATTAGGTTGTGGCTCAATCTATATAGTATTTAATTGGGTTTAGATTTGGGTTTAGGGTTCAATTTAGTTATGGTTGTGGTTAGGCTTAAAATTGGTTTAAGGTTCATTTTGGTATATAGTCAGGGTTAATATTGGTTTAGGTTTAATCTTAGGATTTCATTTAGTTTAGTTTTGAAATATATTTAGGTTTAGGGTTTTAATTTGGGTTTAATATTTGTGTTCAATTTGGTTAAGGGTTAGGGTTCAATTTAGTTTAGTATTATGGTTATTGTTTGATTTAATTATTTATTGTTATAATTGCATTGAAGATTTAACTTAAATTCTAAAGAATATGTAATGACTACATTTAGGGTTTAATTTTGTTTATTAATTACATAGGCTTATAGTTAGGGATCAATTTTATTTATTCTTAGAGATAGGCTCTAGATTCATTTAAGATTTGGGTTTGATTTATTTTAGGGTTAGGGTTTATTTTTGTTTGGGGCTCTACTTATATTTTGTATAAGATTATATTTCACTTGATATAGAATTCAATTAGGTATGTTTATGTTTATGTTTACGTTTAGGTTTAAGTTTAGTGTTCAATTTAGTTATGCTTACGGTTAGGGTTCAATTAGGTTTATAATTAGGGGTTAAAATGGTTTAGTGTTACTTGGTTAGGATTCAATTTGGTTTAATATTCAATTATGTTTTAGTTTAAGAAGGTTGAATAATTAAGAGTCCCCTTAATATTCACCCTTTATAGTAGTAGGGAAATTCCCAACAAGTATAGTTTCCCAGGTGGGATGGAGCTATAATTGCCCCCTATATATTCTAGAGAAAGGTAGATACCTATTCAAAGGTCCAATTTGGTTTATTGTTAGAGTTAGGATTTAATTTAAGCTATTATTTAATTATTCTTAGGGCTAGGGTTAAATTTAGTTTAGTGATAGGTTAGGGTTCAATTTGGTTTATGTTTAAGGTTTAATTAAGATTAGGTTTAGGGTCCCATTACTTTTAGTATTAAGGTACAATTTTGTTTATAGTTGGGTTAAAGCTCAACTTGGTTTAGGTTTAGGGTTTGATTATGCTAAGTGTTAGTTTTAGGGTTCAATTTGGCTTCATATCCTAACCCTAATTATAATGTAAATTTGATTGAACCAAAACCCTATCCTTGCTATTAATTATAATTGAACCTTGTACCATAATTAAACTATAACCCTAGTCTCAAATTAATATTATCTCTAACTATAACTAAAATTAATACCAAACCCAAATTAAACTCTAAAATTAAATCAAAATCAGAACCAAACCATAACTCTAACTAAACTCTAATTGAAACCTAACCCTAATCAAACTTTGACCCTTATTTTAAACCATATTTGATATAATGTTGAAGTAGGTTTAGGGTTTCTATGGGTAGGGTTTGGGTTCAATTTGGTTTAGTATTACGGTTAAGGTTTATTTTAATTTGAGATTTTGATTTTATTTTCTTCAACCTTAGTGTTTAATTTAGTATTCAATTAGGTTTATAATTTAAATTCATAAGTGTTAGGGTTTGATTTCACTTAATATTTGATTATCTTTAGGGTTTGGATTCAATTATCTTTAGGCTTAGGGCTCAATTTTGTTTGGTGTTAAGGTCTGGGTGAAATTTGGTTTAGGGTTAGTGTTTAATTTGGTTTTTTGTTCAATTAGGTTTAGGGTTCAACATAGTTTAAGATTAGGATTACAATACAAATTGGTTTTTGAATTAAGGGTTTATGTTAACTTTTTCTAGTATTAGGGTTAGAGCTCAATTTGGTTTAGAGTTAGGCTTAAATTTTTATAATAGAGTTTAAGTTAGGATTTAGTTCGCTTTATGGTTATAATTCAATTTGTTTAATTTAGGGTTTTAGTTATGGTTTAATATGTGTGTTCAATTTGGTTTAGGGTTAGGTTTCAATTTAGTTTAGTATTATGGTTATTGTTTAATTTGGTGGTTTATGGTTAGTGTTCAATTTTGTCAATTTTTAGAGTTATTTGGTATAATGTTCAAACCCTGACCCTTATTTTGAACCATATTTGGTATAATGTTGAAGTAGGCATATGGTTTTGCTATGGGTAGGGTTTGGGTTCAATTTGGTTTAGTATTAAGGTTAAGTTTTATTTTAATTAGAGATTTTGATTTTATTTTCTTCAACATTAGTGTTTAATTTAGTATTCAATTAGGTTCAAGATTTTTATTCAATTTGGTTTAAGATTAGTTTTCAATTTTATTAGTGTTATGGTTCAATTTTGTTTATCATTAGGGCTAGATTTCAATCTGAAATAAGTTAAGGTTAGAATTGTTTTTGAATTGGTGTTCAATTTTATTTAGTTGGGGTAAGGGTTCAATTAGGTTAGCATCAAGGTTATGGTTCAGTTTTATAAATTAGTATTATGATTATCATTATTATCAATTTGATGGTTTTCATATTTGTAACCCAAATTAAACCGTATACTTACTTAACACTAAAATTAAGACTAATTCTAAACATTAATTAATTCATAATCATAATTGATCCCTAACACCTAATCCTGCACAATCTCAATCCTCGTAGTGATTAAACCATAACCTTTACCTTAAGTGAACAACAACGGTATTTGAACTATAATCTTAAGCGAACCTACCTCTAATTAAACTATTACACTTAGAGTTAGGATTTATGTTAAAAGTACAATCCTATTTTAATAAACTTGATAATTAAATATTATTTAGAGTTATGATTAGTGTTCAATTTGGTTTACCATTAGGGTTAAGGCTTAGTTTCTCTTAATGTTTTAGTTAGTTTTAGCATGAATGTTCAATTTTGTTTATAGTTTGATTAATGTTCAATTTGGTTTAGATTTAGGGTTGAATTTGGTTAAGCGTATTTGGAAGAGTAAATTTAGTTTTAGATAAATGGTTATTTGTTGTACTATTAGGTCAAAATTAGATTTAGAATTAGAGTTAGTGTTAGAAATAAAATATTAACCATAATTTTGTAAGGTTACAATTGAATTTTGTAAAATAATTGATCTTGTTTAGAATTATATATCAATTTATTGTGCTTATGTTTCAAGTGAGGTTTGGTTTCTATGTGTAAGAGTCATGGTTTGATTGCTTAAGGTTAGAATTAAATTTGGTTGTGTTATACTTTTTTGGATATAATTTCAAACTTATAGATAGGGTTAATGCTCATTTAGGTTGAATATATAATTAGGTTTAGGATTATAGCTTAATTTGGTTTATTGTTCAATTAGGCTTCGGCATAGGGTTCGTTATTGGTTAGGGTTAAGGATGAATTTAGTTTAGTGGTTAATTAATTTAGGATTATAGCTCAATTTGGTTTATTGTTCAATTAGGTTAGGCCTAGGGTTCATTATTGTTTAGGGTTAAGGATGAATTTAGTTTAGTGGTTAATTAACTTAGGGTTTAATTTGGTTGTGTTATGGTTGTGACTTTATTTAGCTTAGGTTTGGTATTTTATTTGGTTTGTTTTTATAGATAGGGTATAATTTAGTTGATGGTTTTGATTTAATTTACTTTGACCATTACTTAATCAAAGAAAGAGTGTTTGTATTCTCATATTATGTTTTGTTGAAAAAAATAAAAAGATATTTATATTTTAAATGTTATGTAAAGTTTTCTCACCAAATTTAAGTAGTTGCTATTCAATTTAGTTCAGAAAGTTGAACCCTAACCATAACAGTAAAATCCTAAAATAAGTTGAAGTCTAACCATAAGAGTAAAAATATTTAAGTAATTTCTATTCAATTTACAAAAATTGAGATGGTTTAGGTTATAGTTACACTTATTATTATTAGGGCTTAATTTATTTTAGTATTTTACTTCAATTTGATATAGGGTTAAGGTTCAATTTGATTTTTGGTTACGATGAAATTCAATTTGGGTTTAATTATGTTTATATTTAACATTCATAGTTTATTGTTGGGATTCAATAAGATTTAATATTAGGGTTTGTATTGGTTTTCTATTATAGTTATCTAGTTAAGGAATGATAAGAGAAACCATGAAGAAAGTTGAAAGTTGATCATCCATCATAGTTTAAGTTTATTTAGTATCAATTGTATTTATAAATTGGAGATCTATTAATATTTCTTTTATATGTAAATCTTATTTTCAATGATTAATATAATAATTAAATTGTTTTAAATCTAGAATTAAAAACAATTTTTTAAATTTATTTTGTTCATTTAAAACAACAATCACTTAAAAGGAATAACAAAAATCTAAATTTAAAGAACTTTATATTCTAACTTTTTTCTTTTGCATGCAAATAAAGATGCTCTGTTGTATTTTATTTTTTTCCATTCAAATCATATCTAAAGTTTGTCCAAATTTATAAATTGACCGTATTACAAGATATTTTGTTTTGTTGAAAAGAATAAAAAGATATTTATATTTTAAATATTATGTAAAGTTTTCTCATCACATTTAAGTAATTTCTATTCAAATTGGTTCAAAAAGTTGAACCCTAACCATAGCAGTAAAATACTAAAATAAGTTGAAGTCTAACTATAAGAGTAAAAATATTTAATTAATTTCTATTCAATCTACAAAAATTGAGATGGTTTTGGTTATAGTTACAGGTATTATTGTTAGGGTTCAATTTATTTTAGTATTTTACTTCAATTTGATATAGGGTTAGGGTTCAATTAGGTTTAGAGTTTAGGTTTTAATTTTCTTAGTGGTAGGGCTATATTTCAATTTTGTTATATAGGGTTGATGATCATATTTTTTCATTAGTATACAAAGGAAACAAATTTTCAACCGTCGGTAACATGATCACTGAAAGACAGGTTTATAGTTCAACCCAACACAGAAGTTCATAAAGGAACCTAACAGACAAGTTCACAGAGGAACCTGACAAAGAAGTTTATAGTGAACACCGACAACACAGTTTACAGTGTCAACCAACAGACAATCTACAAAGAAAATTGAGAAGTAGAATGTCTACAAAGACATCACCGAGGAAAGACTACAGAGCAACCCGAGCACCAGTCTACCGAGAGATAGCTTTAATTATGAGAAATGTGGATCTAAGTTACACGTCAGATAAAACACTTAAGTTTTATATTTAGCTTTAAAGCTTATCTTTAAAACCATTTCTTGAGGGACAAGTAAAGAAAATGTAATTGTTTTAATTAGTCTAACCGATTGAAAACATGCAAACTAGGAGATCAAGGTCAAGTTGTAAACATTTGATCATAGAGTTTTCATAGTTAAGCGTGAAACCTATTTAGGTCAATTCATTATATAAATAGATATGTAATCAATCAGAACAAGATGATGTGATGATGATTGTAGCCACAAATCACATCTATGGATTAGATACAAAGCTTCATGCAGAAGGACAACAAAAGATGAAATTAGTTATAAAGAACAAGATTCAAGGCTACCTAGCAGAACAAAGGTATTAATCAATCACTATAGGTGATACATCATATTGTAAACTTTAAAGGATCTGTACTCAGCAATTCAAGATTGCATTTTATCAGGTCAATAAGTATTTTTTACTACATTCTAACAAGTGTAGAAAATATAAGAAATCCTTTAAGAAGGTGGATTTAACAATCCTTTTGTAAATCTCTTAACTGAGTGCACACTAAACAGTGTTGCTAAATCTATTAACAGAGTAGACCTTAACCAGTCTAAACATGTTACTCCTAACAGGGTAAGATCATCAGAAGTGATCAAACATGTAAGCCTTAACCGACACCTTACATTCTGTAGATAGTGAAGCTTTGTGGGTTTCATCCCCACCACAGTTTTTACCTTCTAAAAGTGGTTTTATACGTTACCAATTCTTGTTTCATGTGTCATTACATTTCATGAATGTTTACATGCAAATTAAGTTTATGGTTTGATATTACATGCACAAATATAGAATACCATAAATGGTCAGTAATGCAAGGAAGTGATTACTAAAGGATTAAGGGTTAATTGATAAAAAAAATTAAGGGTGCTGATTCACCCCTCCCCTCTCAGTACACACCATTCCATTATTCTAATAATTAGTATCAGAGCTAGATCTCTTATTTGGAAAAGTTTAAATCACTTGAGAGAAAAGATCATACAATGGAAATGTATAAGCTAGACAAGAATATTGAAAATCAGAAGTTGTTGATACAGATCTTCTATGAGCAATACAAAGAAGCTATAATCAAGATGAGAGAGCTACTGGATGAAAGAAAATTTATGGCATCTCACTATAATGAAACAGACTATCATGAAGAAGAGATACTTGATTTTTTTGAGTCAACAAGATCTACATTTAGCAATACATCAGACACATCTGAAGGAAGCATTACAATTCTGAATGAAATCAATCAACATCTGGCTGGACAAGTGAAATCACTACAAATTGGTCAAGAGACACAGATGGTAAGGATGATTGAGGTTATGAATAATGCTAGATAAGCTAAACAAGAAAGAACACTAGCTATTGATTACAGGAGGAAGATCACTAAAAATATACGAGAGAGAGAGAGAGAGAGAGAGAGAGAGAGAGAGAGAGAGAGAGAGAGAGAGAGAGAATAAAAAGACTTACTGAACATCATCATGAGATCACCAATCAAATTATTCTTATGAGTCAGGAGGCAAACTGAGTGAAAATAAAACTCAATGGGAAATTGGAAGCTATTGGTGAGCTAAGAGAAGAAAATGAAAGACTGAAGCATGAAGAAAGGATTCAACAACAATACAATGATATGATCAAGAAAGATGAAGAAAGCACGAAAAGAATGGATGATTTTCTGGATGGACAATGAAGAGGCAACAACAATACCGGTCTAGGGTATACCGAGCATAGAGAATCATCATACCAAGCTGATCAAAAAGATGTCTACACAAATCCAAGACCAAGGAAGCGGTCATGCAATTATTGTGGAAAACCAAGCCACACATCAAATGTTTACAGGAGAAAAATTAAAGGTATTCCTAAATCCACATCTACATTCATAGGAAATTTTTATAATTGTAACAAGAAAGGACACAAAGTACATGAATGTAGATCTAAGGTGAAACAATCAAAGAAGGAAACCTACATGGAAAAATATTGTCCTACTTGCAAAATGCATGGGCACACATCTCTTGAATGTAGGAAAAAGAAAAAGCAAGCATGGAAGCCAAAAGAATAAGAAATTGCTTATCAACTGAAAAGATTCGGTAACTCATATGTTTGGGATTACAACACATGGAAAAATTGCACAGCATGTGGTAGATATGGATGCATAGCTGCAAACTACATGAGAAAATGGATGAGAAGGTCTAGAAGCTAGACCAACCCCAGAATGGCATGCTTACACTGTCATAGGTTTGGTCATCTAAGAAAGGACTGCATAGACTGAGTGACAGAGACAAGCACTTTTGCCAATGGAAGTACCATTGAAGATATCAGAAGAATGAGAAAAAAAATTGTTGAGGAAAGCTACAAAAATAGATGATGCTGGACAAAGAAATACAATTGGTGATACCTTATCCAATGGATCTGGTGATATCACCATCCCCACCTAAGAAAAACAAGTAAGTATGGAACTGCACTATACCAAGTTATATTTTACATCAGTTCCATTATACAGTGATAAAATGCCAAACTAGCATGAATAAAGATGCACTATGGTATTACTTGTTATGAATTTGTGAATCCAATCTCTTTGGTCAATACATACCGAGAATCATCAGTGAACATACAAAAGCTAAAGTTATTGATGTAAACCAAGCATCGTCGATAATCATGTAAAAGACAAATTAGCCTCGCTACATACCGAGCTCTGTTGGTAAACATGTGGAAGGTCAATTGAATTGACACTTACCTCGAGTGTCGCATTCTCACTAAGAATGAAGTTAGCATGTTCGTTGAGCGACTCCATCTTCAAACACTGAGAAGTGGGTAAAGTATTGAATGCACCACTTAGGGAATCATCTATAAAAAGGCAATAGAGAGCTCATTCATTCACAAAGATATTAACAGAGAAGAGCATAGCATAGAGTGAAGAACAGTGACTAGATTGTAGAAGCAACTAACAAGAACATTCACAGTATTCAGAAAAATCCACAGTGTCTACAGCAGATCAAGTGAGTATCTAAGACTCACCAAGCTCATAGTTTCTTTACTGGAAAATCCCTAATTTCCAAAAAGAATGGCAACCACATCTCACATTTCCAAGATCAAGAATGCCAAAGATAGAAAGGTCAACCTAATCAAGAACACTACATGTGAAGAGCCTAAGTACAAATTTTTCCTAGAGGTTGCTTCACAACCCGATGATGTTGGAGCATTTTCAAGCATACCACCTAGGGTTTTGCTAATCAAGGATGTCCAAGCATATATCCACTGCAAAGTTGTAGAAATCAAAGATCTGGAAGTTGAGGAAGCTTATAAGAAGCTTTGCACAGACAGAAACATCAAAGATGAAAGGGCTGACAAATGCCCTAATGTTCCCAAAGGATTTCAAGACCGAGTGGATTTGGATAGTTCTTAGTCAGTTACATGACCAAAAGATGTGGCTGGATGAGCTAAAACTGATTACCAAGGATGTAATACACGCAGTAACCAGTTATCCAATAACCGACAAGGCAAAAGCACGTAAATATCCTCCTCACCCTGACATAGAAAAGATGATAGGTACAATATGGGATGGCAGAGGATTGAAGGTAAATTCCATCACCGATCCAGAACTAAAATTTTGTGCATGTGTGCTGGGATACAAGGTATTCCAAGCCAGAAGACTGTACGACATTGCATGCGGAGCAGTTGACACTGCCTATAAGATTGTCAAGAAGGGTCTACAACTGGATCTATCTAAGCTTCTACTAAAGCAACTAGAGGAGAACATGAGGACCATTAGATCAGCCAAATTTAATTCATGTAAGTTTGGTTCACTCCTCATGTGTATATTCTTCTACTTTTAAGACTTATTCCCATCTATCAATAATGTCAATTGGGACACTACCCGACCAGTGACAATACAAATAAGTGAATTCATTAAGTCACTAGGGGACAACTTTACATCAGTCATGGATGAATATTTCACCAGATTCAAGGACAAAATGCAGAAAAGAATGAGGATACTTGAACAACTGGTGGATCAATATAAAGATGATATTTGTTTCATGGTGGACACTGATACAACTTTGATCAAACCAAATGTACCGAGGAAAGCATGGTTAGCACCACTTGAATATGAGATATACATAGATCAGGCCATAAATGATATTGAAGCATTATTGAATGAACCACTGCACAAATCATTACCAAGATTTGTCATCTATGAAGAAGCTAAGGCCAGAATCAAAACATGCCTAGTAGTAAAGAAGATCGACAGAAAGAAGACCAAAATGGTAAAGACACTTGAGAAAAATTTGTCTATAAATGATGAAGAAACAAAACAACAAGAAGCAACCAAGGGACAGTCACCCGTCGGTGGAGGAGAAAAATTTAGTGACTTTGAATCAACAGATTTTGATGCACCACCCCCAAATAAACCAAGGAAAACTATTGCATCAAGAACAAGGAGTCAAACTACAAAAGTAGACTCACCACCGATTAAGAAAGGAAAAGTGAGGACTTATAAAAGGAAGCCTCAAACTGGACAAACATCAGAACCAAAGAGGACAAGGATATTAATACTGAAGCAAGGAAGATAAGGAAGACACTAAACAAGATGAACAACCTAAAAAGAACAAAATTCCTACCACAATTGATGAGGTTGTTGCATCAATCATCAAGTCAGGTATAATATCTGATCCTAATATTAGACAATGGCTAACTCTGAATCCTGAGGATCAAAATAAGATAGAAGAAGCCATCATCAAGATAATGTGTGTATTTAAATATATACCTGTATATTTTGATAAGATGATGCCACAAGAACTTAATGACAGGTTATCACAAAGGTGGACATATGCACTGAATTCTAAAAGACAAATAAGGGAAAGATCCCTAGTGTCAATTATGCCACCCGAGTCAAAGATGGAAGAAATTGATGAAATAATGAAGATGCATTCAAAGAAGTTCTAAGAAAAATTGAGAGCCTAAAAATTACTAAAGGGAAGCTTAGTTGAGCTTGATAATGAAAGTGATGATACTTGGAGAAAAATATTCAATCTACCTAAAGAGGGTACTATCCCCGAGAAAGTATTAGCACTTACCGAAAATCCTCACAATGAAGAGAAAGAAGCAACACCGAGCCCTAAACACATCTTAATAAATGATGCTGAGGATGTCAATCCAGTTGAATTGACAACAAAGGAAAGCAAGGCCATGGATGATGTACCTCAAATTTTGAATTCATTAAAGGACACAAAAGATGTCACAATCCAAGATGTGACAATAATGGATATCACTAGAGATCATGTCGATGAGGTAAAGGGAGATGAAAATGTAACTGGTACCACCGAGCAACCCAAGGAATAGGAAACATCAATGAATGTTGCACAGGTTAATATACCAAGACAAATACCATTATTGATACATGCTATCAATATCATCTCAGAAAAGGAGAAGTCACCCAACCATGATGCAAGCATACCAGAGGATAAAGGTGAAGAGGAGTAGAAAAGTACAACTGATTAACAAAATGTAACAGATGGAGAGTAGAAAGATGCAAGTGAATAAAATGGTGATGCCACACTAAAGGATACCGAAGGAGAAGCTCTAGATAAAGCTAAGGTTGATGTGGAGACATCCACTACCAACCAACAGGTAAATACCAAGCAGTAGGTAAAAGGCACAACACCCCCAAAGCCCTCACCAAGTATATTAAACCAAGAAAAGGATCTTACTATGGTACTACATACAACTGCCTCCACCACAATTGCAAATAAAAAGAAGAAGAATAAAAATCTAATTACCTTGGATGAGATCATTGAAATACCAGACTGTGATCCTAAGACATTGGATGTAGAGTCACTTACAAAGTATGCAAAAATTTGTAAAAGGAAATCTATACAAGATAAACTAAAAAAGGAGACCAAGGACACACAGGTACTAGAAACTACAAAGGATATACTATTATAGATTGTACCTAATACCGACATTGATCAAAATTCTCCCATAATTGATCAATTAGAAATTCTTACTGAAGCCATCACATCAAAGAATGTAGATGCAGAGAAGGCAATAGAAGAATGTGTAGAGTAGAAGTACCAATACAAGCTAACAGAGAAAATCAGCCAAGAAGTGGAAGAGAACAAGGTAAAGCTATCTGAATTGGTGAATACATTGGAACCAATTATTTCAGAATTTATAACCTCAGTTCAAAAGTTATGCACCATAGAGCAATTCACTAAGGAGAGTAGTGAAAAGATTTCAAAGATAGACGCAGATCTCAATGCTAGTGCACAAGGTCTCACAACCAATGAAAACACATTCAAGTTGCATTATGACAAGATTATGGAAGCTAAAAGGTTGATATTTGAGATTCTAGAGGCAGAATCCAAATTCAGAGATGAGGTAACTGAGCTCCAGGCTCTACTCCTACCAAATCTCACATTACTGCAACAACATATGACTTTGGCAAGATAATTGATTGCCACCCCAGAAATGTCTGTAACAGAAAGCATATATGATATGCATGCAAGAATCACCTTGGAAATCATGAGCCTTGAGAACCTCAAAGAACAATGGGAAAAGAAAATAGAGGACATTCAAAAATCCCATTCCCACATTTTTGATAAATTATAATTATGACCCCTTTGTCATTATTATAAAAAAAGGGGGAAATGATATGATAAAAGGGGAAATGATTTGGTGTGATAAGGTGAAAAGGGGGAAATATATGTATAAAGGCAAGTGTATATACATGTACATATACTATACCGAGGCATAGACATAGGGGGAGTCATATTGACAAGGTAAAATACATGGTGTATATACTAAAAATTTGAGTTTTGCACATATCAATTTTTGATACTAGTGTCAAAGGGGGAGATTGATGATCATATTTTTTCATTAGTATAAAAAGGAAATAAATTGTGAACCATCGGTAACATGATCACTGAAAGACAGGTTTATAGTGCAACCCGACACAGAAGTTCACAGAGGAACCGGACAGACAAGTTCACAGAGGAACCCGATAGACAAGTTTATAGTGAATTACATCGACAACATAGATTACAATCTAAACCAACAGATAGTCTATAGATAAAAATAAGAAGAACAATGTCTACAAAGACATCACTGAGGAAAGACTATAGAGCAACCCGAGCACTAGTCTACCAAGAGACAGTTTTAATTTTGAGAAATGTGGATCTGAGTTACACGTCAGATAAAACACTTAAGTTTTCTATTTATCCTTAAATATTATCTTTAAAACCATTTCTTGAGGGACAAGTAAAGAAAATGTAATTGTTTGAATTAGTCTAACCGATTGAAAACATGCAAACTAGGAGATCAAGGTCAAGTTGTAAACCTTTGATCATAGAGTTTTCATAGTTAAGTGTGAAACCTATTTAGGTCAATTCATTGTATAAATAGATGTGTAATCAATCAGAACAATATGATTTGATGATGATTGTAGCCACAGAGAACATCTATGGATCAGATATAGAGTTTCATGTCGAAGGATAGCAAAAGATGAAATCACTTATAAAGAACAAGATTCAAGGCTACCAAGCAGAACAAAGCTATTAATCAATCACTATAGGTGATACATCATATTGTAAACTTTAAAGGATCTATACTCAATAATTCACAATTGCATTTTATCAAGTCAATAAGTATTTTTGACTACTTTCTAACAAGTGTATCAAATAGAAGAAATCCTTTAAGAAGGTGGATTTAATAATCCTTTTGTAAATCTCTTAACCGAGTGCACACTAAAAAGTGTTGCTAAATCTCTTAACAGGGTAGACCTTAACCAGTCTAAACATGTTACTCCTAACAAGGTAAGATCATCAGAAGTGATCAAACTTGTAAGCCTTAACCAGCACCTTCCATTTTGCAGATAGTGAAGCTTTGTGGGTTTCATCCCCACCGCAGTTTTTACCTTTTAACAAGGGTTTTTTGCATTACCAATTCTTTTGTTATGTGTCATTATATTTCATGAATGTTTCTATGAATGTTTACATGCAAATTAAGTTTATGGTTTGATATTACATGCGCACAGATAGAATAACATATATGGTCGGTAATGCAAGGAAGTGATTACTAAAGGTTTAAGGGTTAATTGATAAAAAGTTTTAAGGGTACTGATTCGCCCCTCCCCTCTTAATACACACCATTCCATTATTCCAACAAGGGTTAGGGGTTAATTTAGTCTACTCTTAGGGTTAGTGTTCGATTTGGTTTATTATTAGAGTTAAGGGTTGAGAATGTGGTTAAGGTTCAATTTGATTTTTGGTTATGGTGAAATTCAATTTGGTTTTAATTACGTTTATGTTTAACATTCATAGTTTATTGTTGGGATTCAATAATATTTAATATTAGTTGGTTTTCTATTATAGATAGAGTTAAGGAATGATAAGAGAAACAATGAAGAAAGTTGAAAGTTGATCATCCATCATAGTTTAAGTTGATTTAGTATATATTGTATTTCTAAATTGAAGATCTATTACTATTTATTTTATATATAAATCTTATTTTTAATGATTAATATAATAATTAAATTGTTTTAAATCTAGATTTAAAAAAAAAAATTTAAATTTATTTTGTTCATTTAAAACAATAATCACTTAAAAAGAATAACAAAAATCTAGTTTTAAAGAACCTTATATTCTAACTTTTTTTCTTTTCCATGTAAATAAAGCAGCTCTCTTGTATTTTTTTTTCCATTCAAATCATATCTAAAGTTTGTCCAAATTTATAAATTGACCTTATTATAGATATTTATATTTTAAATATTATGTAAATTTTTCTCGCCACATTTAAGTAATTGCTATTCAATTTGGTTCAAAAAGTTGAACCCTAACCATCGCAGTAAAATCCTAAAATAAGTTGAAGTTTAACCATATATATATATATCAGGTGTAGAAAAGAGAGTTTGATATATTTGTGTTCCCTAATAAAAGTGTTTGAGATGGTGTGCTCGAAAGATTCCAATGGGTGTGCTAGATAGAAATCAACTTGCCTGCAAAGTTGCTTTATGAGAAAGCTTCAGAATAATTTGCAAATTCCTTTATGACAATCTATTTGAAGGAACTGAAAGCTTCCTACAAAATGGATAAGTTAATCCAAATTAAACACAACAATTTTTTTTATAATTAATTAAAATTTGAGCTAATTGTCGTAATATCAAAAAAAGAATCTAAATGCTTGATTAAGGATGCCGCTATAAATCCAAGAAGGAACTAAAAATATTTACCTTCAAGAGATGCTGGTTAGTAAATGAGATTTTAGAATAGTAAATTTAATACATAGAATATTCTCCAAAATTTGACTCGATGAACAAGACAAAAATGATAAGGTGAAAATGAGTCATGAAAGGGCTCAAACATTAGAAACAACCAAAGAGACAAAAGGCAATAGTTAAACATAGAAATTGTGGTTGTTTTTTCCAGCTTATGGTGATACAAACAATATTATATCTTTTGTCTATGTGCCTCCCATTTCTCTTGGGAAGTGGCAATCAATCCTTTCTTATTACTTAATAGAAACCGTAATTTAAAAATACCCATCAACAAATTTTGTATATGAAGAGAAATAAATTCATCTTCAACGAATTTTTTTATATAATAAAAATTATTTTTAAGCTTAGAACTTCACAATGTATTTTCTGAATCATTGATTGTTTAAATGTGCTTGTTAGATTATAGATATGTAATTATGCATGAATTTTTATAGGATTATGCTTGGGTTTTCAACCTTAAGTATAATGGAAAAAAAAAACCGAATCTCCCTCTATATATACCACCAATCCATGCTGATCTGAGCATTTAATAAAGTTGTCTGTCATTGGTGAGAATTTAATAAAGATCTAAATATCTAAACAGAGATTATTGATTAAATGCTTGTAAGTATATTTAATGACTTATTTGCTTGAGGAAAACAAGTTCTGACATCAGCGAATGTAGGAGAAATAAAATGCTTCATTGGCATTCCATCCAATCACACACGCAATATAGTTAAGTTGTAAGCACTGAAATGTAGAGTTAAGTTGCAAACATTGAAAAGCAATAGGTTTTACTATCATTTTTCACCATTTTTTAATAATTTTGGCTTAACTAAAATGCATTTGGTAGGCATAAATTAATAATCTACACATTTTGTAAATTCTTACTCAGTTCACCAAAAGACATAGATCAAGCTTTGTTGAGGTAAGAAAAGACAGAAGGGTACATTTTTATTGATTCTAGAACAACTTATTTGACATAGAGTTTGATGAGATGGTTTTTTATGTCAGAGTTCATACTTGAAGAGTAGGTCTACTTCTCATAACCTATTCTCCATTGCCAAATCCATACGCCTGCTCATTTCTGGAATGAAATGATTCTACCAATCATCTGCTTCATCTCTGCAAAAATAGTATCGATTAATTATGTGAGCATTTTTGAAAACCTATTTTCCATTTGTGTTAATGTCTACAATGAAAAGAGATTAAAGGTTGCATTGATTTTTTATGCAACCAATGTTTTCCAGAAGATAGTCCCAGGAAATCAGAAATCTTTTTAAAGTGAGAAAAAGAATTTGCCTTGATATCTTCATAAGTCAAAAACAAGATGTTACTCTGATTTCTACTGGTATTCCAAAATCCCAAGACATGATCAACAAAAGGACCAAAGAAAGAGATACCATTAACGAAGGACTCAAAATAATACTTCCTTGGAAACCAAAGATGTAGATTAACCATATTTTAATATTGTTCTTGAATATAAACAAATCAGTTACAACACATCACATTGAATATAAAGTAACTACCTGGATTTGGCTCAGGTTTGGAAGGGGAGCCTTTATTGTGCATCGAGCGTGGAAGAAAAAATCCATTGCCTCCATATTCTTGGCCAAGAATATATCACGCTATCCCCAGGCCCCACCTACAAACCTCGCTCTTCTCTGAGGACACATTTTTCCTCCAAGAAACACAAAATGCAAAGTACTTAGTTTGTGGGTTTGAAGCTGTAAGGTGGGAAAATGGAGGGTTTTGAATAATGGGGATTTGCACATAAAAGAGACCCTATGCCACATTTCACCACTTACATTTAATTGTAATGATAAGGAATGTAGATTTGGAAATATTTGCAAAGGATAATGGAATAAAATACATACCTTCAAAAAAGAATCTACTGAAAACCTTGTCAAACAGTCTCATAAATTATTGATTTCTACATACCTGAACCAAAACTATGAGATCTATAAAACCTAGAAATATTTTCTAGATCTGGCGGAGGTCAACTTTGACCCAAAACATAATGTTAATCCTGACCCAGAATAGAATGTCCATCTTGACCCAGAATAGAATGTCAATTCTGACCCAGAACACAATGTTGACCTTGACCCAGAATAGAATGTCAATTCTAATTAACCTAGACAAAATGTCAACCTTGACCTGCATAGTCTGCTAGAAAATATCTTTCTTGATCCTGAAAGTCTGCCGAAAAGGGTATCTGGATCTGCACTTGAACCTGTTGTCCTGTACCTATACCTGCAAAAAAAGTGGTTTTGTTTGTTGAGTGTCATGCCCAAAAGTTGGGCAAAACACACGAACAAAATTTTTTAATAACACACATAAACAGGATACCCAAACAAACATAAGGGTAACATGTGCACGCAAAATGGTGCAAGGGGTAAACAAAAACTAGAAAAGGTCTCAAGGAGAGGATTAGCTTTCACAACTATCCTAAAAGATGTCTAAAGTTCCAAACTGGAATTGCATGCAAACCGAGGTAGTTGACCAGAAGTCAACCAGAGTTGACCAAAAGTCAACTAGAGTTGACCCAAAGTCAACTATACACTGAAAAGGTGAATGGTACAAACTAGGGTTCGCTTAGACCCAAAGGAAGAGTCATACACGCAAATTGAGACAGTTTGACTAAAAGTCAACTAGGGTTGACCAAAAGTCAACTGTGTCTTGAAATACGTGAGGAAGGGTCTCAAGGGTCTACTAAGTGCTATGGAAGTCAAAGGTGTGCAAAACGAGACAGTTGACCAAAAGTCAACCCATGTTGACCAAAAAGTCAACTGTCTCCAAAAGGCTCGAAACAAAAACCCTAGGGTTCAGAGATCGCAAGGAGCACTGGGTTCCAAAATTGAGACCAACGGACAAAGTTTGAACCAGGGTTGACCGAAAGTCAACTGTGTACGTCATGGGTCAAGGGTAGCGTTAATGTCCCTAAAAGGCGCATAACGTGAAACTAAGGGGGTGATATGACCCAATAGACAAAAGATAAAATCATTACATAAGTTTAAAATTTATAAGGATAATTAGATTAAAATTTTTAACAATTAAAAGCTTAATACCTTTCTTTTAAGCATTATAACTTTAATATAACCAATTAAATTAAACCCCCTAAAATAAACATTTATTTAATATTTCAAACTATATTTATCGTAAAAACTAAATCGAACTATCCCATTTTAATTTTAAAAACAAATTAAACCTATAATGCATAGCCATTAAAGATAAATTAAATTCTAATTTATATTAATATAAAAATATCCTAACTAAAATCTTAACATTCCTAAAATAACCATCTAAATATTAAAACAACTTCTTAAATAGATAAATCTAGTATGCAAATCTAATTTTTTTGTAAATCAAATCTAACATTTAAAACATCATTATATTTAAAACAAATCTTATATATAAAAAAAAAAAACATTTATTAAAATAAAATCCTAATACTTATAAAAATTGCATCCTATTTAAAAGAATAAAATAAAATATCTCAATTCCTATCGTATTCTAATACTGTTCGGGCGGCCAAATAGAATGGTGGCGGTGGCGGCGGTTTAAGACGGTGGGCGACGGAAAAAGGGGAGAGGGCGGCGCGGATAAAGGGAGGTCGCGAAGGAGTGTGGGCGGCGTGGTGGCCGCGCTGACGGCGGCACCACCCGCGGGGGGGAAGAAATAAAGGGAGGAAGGGGGAAAGTGGGGGGAGTGTCGGCCAGCAGCGGCTCCGCCCCACTATGTAAATAGTGGGCGGCCCGCGCACTGTGCGGCCACCCCCAACATACCACAGCGCCCCAAATAAAATGGAACGAGGGTTGGGGAGGGTTTCGACCCCCCCACCCTAACTTTTTAAATAAAATAATAATATTTTTGTTACACATTCCGAACGCATTTTTTGACGCGCGAACACCAGAGCTCAAAAAAAATCCTTTTCTTTTTATAAACATTACTTTCATTCTAAGGTTAAAGTAGTATATATATGTGTGTATTTATATTTATATATATATGTAGGATTATATATATATAAATATATGTATGTATATATAAATAAGTACAAGAAAAATATTAAATATGGTTTTATACCACTAGTGAATTCTGACTGTGTTTATGAAAACAATGGGCTTTAAGAAGCATTTTTTTTTTTAAAAAAATTCATATTTGAAACCCATAATTAAAGCTAAACATATTGGTAAAAGAAAATTTAAATTTTAGGCATAATTTTTTTTTTAAAATTTTCAGAATTTTACTAAGAAAAAAAAAAGAAATGCCAATTAATTTCCTCAAGAACACTAAGAAACAAATAGTCTAAAATGTTAACTCCAAAACAAAATTGTTGAGGATATATTGTTTAACAAACCACTATGTCACTAGATACCCCAAAGGGGATTTCAATTTGATTAGCAACAAATTTATTGATCTTGTTTTAAAATAGAAGTATTTTTTTTTTTTTAAATAACAAAATCCAAGAATGTAAACTAACATTAAGGTTTAGTATACTACTTTTATTTCCAAAGGTTAACATAAAGGAAAGAATTATAAGGATACAATAACATGATATTTTCTCCAAAATTTCTCCTTCTTTTTTTTTTGAAAAACAATATTGTTCACATAAACATCCCCATGTTGATAAGATTTTATTCATACAAAATGAGAGATTATAACTCTTCATAATGACCTCAATACGAACTTGCAAAAACTGAAATTTTCAACAATACAGGTTACAAAACTAGTCTCTCTTTTCTTCTTTTTCTTTTAAAAGAAAACACTTTTCCACTATGCAATGCAACACCTTCAATCCAGCTGATAAAACCTGTTGGGTGAGGATTGACCATGGAGGCTCACCTCCCAACCTAGGCCTTTACAAGGCCACCCCCAAGCTTGGGGATCCAATCTGGAACGAGTTACAAACTGAAACACTCAACAAGCAGGAAATGAAAGTGGAGTCTCAAACACAAGAAAACTTCCCAAATACCAAGGTGAACAAGAGGAAGTATCTCCAAGAGATATTCCAAAAACAGGGGTAGTGGTAGACCTCACTGAAGGAGAAAGCCAAGAACACACATAGAATTTATAAGCCTCACATGGACTTGATATGGACCATCTTTACAAGATGCTGTCCTGAATAACCTCCTTATACCTCCTAATGCCCTCAGGCCCATCTTGGCTTCATGGGTATCATGTTACCCCAAGTTTATTCCTCCACACATGGGAGACTCTACACTTAACAGGAATCATTTCCACTACCCCTCCAAGGCTACTCTGCTCTCCCAAGGGTGAGTGTACCTTGAAGACCCATTCAAAATAAAGCACAAAATAAAGACATTGAGAATAAACATTTAACTTTTCAACATAAAAAAAAAAAGCTTCAATAAAACCATAAGACTCCATTAATGGAGTCCTTGAGCTCAAGGAACACATACATAAACATAACAATAACTTTAAAAGAATTCCAACCTTAATCCAAGCTAAGCTGTGAAGAGGAAAGGTGTTGAGCTATCCTTCCTAAGCTTCCTTCTCCAAAGACTCCTTCAAACTGAATTCTGTCTCTAAGGGTAGAGAGTGGGTGAACATTCAACTCATCCTAAAATATCCCCTAAATAGGAAAACCTCCAACATGGGCAAGGCTTAACCCAAGGGTGAGGTAACTCTAACCAATCCTTAACCAAACCACTTCCTAACCCTCCAAGGGTAAAGTCAAATGAAACATGGGTAGAAGAGAGAGTGAGGTTAACCAAAGTCACACTCCTCTTTCAAATTCGCTCAAAGATGAAAATGAAACTTAAAGGGAGTAATAAATGAGTTTAGAGGCTCATTAATGATATAAAATGACCTTTAACCCATAGGGTACGAAGTTGGGTGACTAAAACTGACCCCGGTTACCCCCTAGGAATCCAAAAGACCCTCCAAAACTCACCCTGAAGTTAACCTACGAAATTCTAAGTCAAAGAAATTCTAGAAACTTCTAACCCTGGGGTAAACTTGGGTACTACTCCTAGATGACCTTAGTTAACCCTTGACTTACCTTGGTTTCCCTTTACTAGCCATGTCCATAATAAAATTACAACACTTGCCAAATTTGGCACATTAAATTAAAACATTAGACATGACTTAATAACATGAACATTTACTAATTTAATAACATACATGCAAACCACATTTACGAAATAAACACATAACAATGAGGTCCATGTCTCTTTATATAGACAGGACCTTGGTAAGCACAGGTATATACATAGGTTCCAGTACTGGGTCCCCGATTTAGATCCATGGTCAACTCTTCATGCACACTCAATGAACACATAAGTAGATCCAACACAACATGATATGAAACATAACATAACGTCAATAATATATGTAAGCATATAAACCACATTGCATTTAAAACTGAAATATCCTAGCATTGGTTTCCTAAACCATTTCATCATATTACATTCATACATTTTAGATCCATATAAGACATCAACATAAGCTGGAACTAAATCAGAACATAAACATCTCAAAAGTACCATGATTACAAAATCAGGTGCTGAATATATAACACAGGATTCCACCGATCCTCAAAAGTATGAAAAAGTCTCTCTGAAAGTCAAAGTATGTCAAAGCATAAACTGCAGAAAGCATGAAACAAAATAGTAAACTATAACAGTCTAGTGTAGGTCTCACATCCACCCCCTCTAGGCATGAACTTCCTCCTGGAGTTCATCGAAGAGGTGAGGGTACTGTGATCTCATCTTTGTTGTGTCCTCCCAAGAAGCTATAACCTCATCATAGCAATCCCACTGGACCCTAACCTAGTCCAGCTCTCTGCCTCGAAGGCCCAAAGTCTGTCGAGCCAAGATACGAATTGGCTCCAATGCCAGCTGTCCATCCGACTCCACCTGCAAAGCATCCCAATCTATCACATGAGACTCATCATATATATACTTCCTCAGAACTGAAACATGAAACACATCATGGATGCGTGACAGGCTAGGTGGAAATGCTAAACGGTAAGCAACTGGTCCTATCCTCTCAAGGATCTCAAAAGGTCCAAAAAAATGGGGTGCTAGCTTAGAGCCCTTTCCAAAATGGATTGGAGTCTTATGCGGTCGCACTCTCAAGAAGACTCTGTCTCCAACTAGATAGGCTCGATCAATCCTCTTCACATCTGCATACTTCTTCTACCTATCTTGAGCTTCCTCAAGTCGCTGCCTAATCAAGGTCACCTGCTGCTCCATATCCCTGACTAGCTCAGGACCAATGGAAACTCTATCCTCGATCCTATCCCAACTGAGTGGGGTCCTACATGGTCTACCATAAAGAGCCTAGTAGGGAGGCATACCCAAGGAAGTCTGGTGCCCATTGTTATAGGAAAACTCCACTAGGTGTAGGTATTCTTCCCACCGGGTCTAATGGTCCATGACATACATGCGAAGCATGTCTTCTAACACTTGATTGACACTTTCGGTCTGTCCATCTGTCTCAGGATGATAAGCCGTACTGAAGTTGAGTCTAGTGCCCATAGCTGCCTGAAGTCCTCTCCAAAAGGATGAAGTGAAGAGAGAATCTCTATCTGAAATGATCTTACGAGGTACGCCATGAAGTCTGACTATATCTTGCAAGAACACTTGTGCTACTGCTGGTGCGGTAAAGGTAGTACGCACGGGTGAAAAGTGAGCCACCTTAGTCAACATGTCGACTGTCACCATGATGGCATCATGACGACGAGAAGACATAGGAAGACCTACTATGAAATCCATAGATATGGTGTCCCATTTCCATACTAGCACCTCATGAGCCTGGAGAAGACCACCTGGATGACAGTGTTCCGCCTTCACCCTTTGGCACTCTAGGCATCCAGCTACCATTTTTGCAATTTGCAACCTCATGCCTGGCCAATGATATAGCTGCCTTAAGTTGGCATGCATCTTCTTAACCCCGGGATGCACTGCATAAGGGGCCCTATGAGCCTCAAGCATCACAAACTCACGCAATCCACTGGAAGAAGGTATATAGATACGTCCTCTATGACACAATATTCCATCAAACTCCAAGGCATACTCTGAAAACTTCCCCTCAAGGGGTCTCTGAGATTGAATCAACTCACAAATCTCTAAGTACATCTCATCCTCTTGCAAGTGATGAAGGATGTGATCTCTCAAATCCGTGCCAGTAGACATAGAAGAAATCTCATGCCGCCTTCTACTCAAGGCATCAGCGACCACGTTCTCTTTCCCTTTGATGTAATGGACATCAAAATTATATTCACATAAGAACTCCATCCATCTTCTCTGCCTAGCATTAAGGTTTGGCTGAGTGAAGATGTACTGAAGACTCTGATGGTCTGAATGAAGTTCGAACCGATGTCCTAAGAGAAAATGTCGCCATCTGACTAAAGCATGCACCACTGCTACGAGCTCTAGGTCATGGGTAGGGTAGTTGAGCTCGTGAGTCTTTAGTTTCCTAGACTCGTAAGCTATAGCTCACCCACCTTGCATAAGAACTGCTCCTAAACCATCCAGGGAAGCGTCTGTGCATACCATAAAGTCTGCTGAAGGTTCTGGTATAGCTAAAATGGGTGCACTAGTGAGTGTTCTCTTGAGTTCCTGAAAAGCCTTATCACACTTTTCAATCCACTCAAACTTCTTTCCCTTTCGCTGAAGAGAAGTAATGGGGTGAGCTACCTGAGAAAAACCATTAACAAACCGTCTATAGTAACCGGCTAAACCCATGAAACTCCTAACTTTGGTTATAGTGGGAGGCACTGGCCAATCCATGATGGCATCAATCTTCGATGGCTCTACTAAGATCCCATCGCCTGAAATAACATGGCCAAGGTACTTGACCTCTGTTCTGAAGAAAGCACACTTTGACAAGCTTCCGTACAACTGATTGTCTCTAAGACATTGCAAAACTTGCCTCAAGTGTTCCTCGTGCTCTTTCTCATTCTTGGAATATATCAAGATGTCATCGAGAAACACAACTACAAACTTATCAAGGAAGGTTCGAAATACTCTATTCATAAGACTCATGAACATAGCTAGAGCATTCGTAAGACCAAATGGAACCACAGTGAATTCATAGTGTCCATATCTAGTGCGGAATGCGGTCTTGTGAATATCACTATCCACGATCTTCAACTGATGGTAACCTGATTTGAGGTCTATCTTTGAGAAGACTCGGGCACCTTGCAACTAATCGAACAAGTCATCGATCCTAGGAAGTGGGTACCGATTCTTGATGGTCACCTTGTTCAACTGTCGATAATCCATGCACAACCTAAGAGAGCCATCTTTCTTCTTCACGAAGATAACTGGTGCACCCCAAGGAGAAACATTATGACAAATGTGTCCTTTCTCTAACAGTTCCTCAAGCTGTATCTTGAGCTCATTAAGCTCATTAGTGGTCATCCTATAAGGTGCCCTAGAAACTAGCTCAGCTCCTGGTACGAGATCAATGTGAAAGTCTACTGCCCTACAAGGAGGCATACCAGGTAGCTCGGATGGAAACACGTCTGCAAATTCTTGAAGAATGGGGAAGTCATTAAGAGAAGTTTCCTTCTCTGTCTCTTCTTCCCTATCGTTGATGGTGATGGCATACATCTGGCATCCCTTTCGCATGCACTGCTTAAGCTGCATGGCGGATATCACACAGAGGGATACAGGCCTATGAACCCCAGTAATAATTGTATCTGTACCATCATCATCCAAAAATTCGATCCTCTTCTTACGACATTCTAGCTTGGCCCTATGGGCACTTAGCCAATCCATGCCAAGGACTAGAATGTAAGATCCAAGGGGAGTAACTCTGAGATTAGCTATGGTGGTCATCCTACCAATCTGAATTGGGCAATCACTAACCATCGAGGTTACAGAAACTCTAGCTCCTGAAGCTAACTCTACTTCCCAACTAACCTCTTGACTAGCTGCCACTAGCCCGCAACATTTCACAACTGATGGAGAAATAAAGGATTCAGTGGCTCCTGTATCAAAAAGAATAGTAACATCACTACCTCAGATCTTACCTGCGGCCTCAATAACAGTAGCCTGGTGCTCTGCCTGAAGATTGTCCACTGCTGCAAAAACCATGTGGGATTTCCCCCTGTCTCCTACTGTGGGTTCTGAAACTGCCATACGCTGACTACCACCATATGGGCACTCTCTAGCTAGGTGCCCCATGGCACCACATGTGTAACATGGCCCCCGTGATTGAACCTGAACGCCAGGAGGCCTAGAATACTGTGATCCTGCAGCCCTAGATGAACTGCTATACCCTCCCTTAGAGGACTGCTAAGTCATGCTGGAGGGGTAATAGGTGCCTGAGATCTTTGGTCCTTCTTAGGACCCTGAGACTGCCACTTCTTGGACTTAGAGCCCTGCTGAGCCTGAGGTACCCTATATCGTTGGTTCTGTTGTGACTGTTGTGGTTGCTGTTGTTGCTGCTGCTACTGTGGGGCCCTATAAGTCCCAGAAGAGTTCCTCTGATTCCCTTTCCATGAGTTCTTATGATATCCCGAACCCTGAGATGAGGTATTGTGTTTCTGCGAACCATCGCTATAGTTCTGTGGGCCTCAGACTATCTCTTCGGCCACTAAGGCCCTGTCAACTGTGAACCTCAAGTTCCCTGAAGGTACCATGCGTACCCTATCTAAAATCGTGGGATTTAATCCCTTGATGAACCTGTTTACCTGTAGCTTCTCGTCTCCCATGTATTTAACATAGGGTAGGAGATCAAGAAACTTGCCCTCATACTGGGCTACTAAAAGACCCCGTTGCCCGAGGTCATGGAACTCATTTATACGGTGCTGTCTGAACTGCTCAGAAATATACTGCTCTTTAAAGAGTTCAAGGAAAGCTCCCCAAGAGAGGGTATTGATGTCAATGAGACCCTTGGTCTCCTCATGCCTCCACCAAGTGGAGGCCCCATCTCTGAGCAAAAGGATAGCGAATCGTGCCTTAAGGTTGCTACCATAGTTCCGCAACCCAAAGCACCTCTCAAGGTTTAATAGCCAAGCCTCAGCTCCTGCCCCGTCTGCTTCTCCTGTGAAGGGAGGCGGTTTAAGCCTCATCAATTCTGTAATCTGATTCCCGATATCGGGGGGTGCCCTATCGAGCCTCTGTGCACCACCCCTAGGAACACCACCTAGTACTGCGATGGACTCATCCTCCTGATCTATCTAATTTCTCCCTGCTCTAGGAGGTGGGCTCCTACTTCTCTCTCTCTCCTGATTAACAGGTGCAATGCGGTCAAGTATGAGTCCGCCCAGGTTCTGAAAGGCCAACAAAAGTGCTGCATTAGGATCAGGAGGGGGTTCAGGAGGTGGACTCTGATCCCTCCTACGATCCTCTACTTCAGGTTGTACTTCCACGCGAGCTGCGGGGATACGTCGCCGACCACACCCTTGCTGACGGGCTTGACGAGTGACAGGTGGCATCCTATACATGCAAGACAATATTTAGTGATAACGTAGTGGGTTAGGTTCCCAATGTTGCTAAACATGGCTCTGATACCAAAATGTCATGCCCAAAAGTTGGGCAAAAACACATGAACAAAATTTTTTAATAACGCACATAAACAGGATACCCAAACAAACATAAGGGTAACATGTGCACGCAAAATGGTGCAAGGGGTAAACAAAAACTAGAAAAGGTCTCAAGGAAAGGATTAGCTTTCACAACTATCCTAAAAGATGTCTAAAGTTCCAAACTAGAACTGCACGCAAACTGAGGTAGTTGACCAAAAGTCAACCAAAGTTGACCAAAAGTCAACTAGAGTTGACCCAAAGTCAACTATACACTGAAAAGGTGAATGGTACAAACTAGGGTTCGCTTAGACCCAAAGGAAGAGTCATACACACAAATCGAGACGGTTTGACTAAAAGTCATCTAGGGTTGACTAAAAGTCAACTGTGTCTTGAAATATGTGAGGAAGGGTCTCAAGGGTCTACTAAGTGCTATGGAAGTCAAAGGCGCACAAAATGAGAGTCAACCAAAAGTTAACCCATGTTGACCAAAAAGTCAACTGTCTCCAAAAGGCTCGAAACAAAAAACCCTAAGGTTCAGAAACCGCAAGGAGCACTGGGTTCCAAAATCGAGACCAACGGACAAAGTTTGAACCAGGGTTGACTGAAAGTCAACCGTGTACGTCATGGGTCAAGGGTAGTGTTAATGTCCCTAAAAGGCGCATAACGTGAAACTAAGGGGGTGATATGACCCAATAGACAAAAGATAAAATCGATACATAAGTTTAAAATTTATAAGGATGATTAGATTAAAAATTTTAACAATTAAAAGCTTAATACCTTTCTTTTAAGCATTATAACTTTAATATAACCAATTAAATTAAACCCCCTAAAAGAAACATTTATTTAATATTTCGAACTATATTTATCGTAAAAACTAAATCGAACTATCCCATTTTAATTTTAAAAACAAATTAAACCTATAATGCATAGCCATTAAAGATAAATTAAATTCTAATTTATATTAATATAAAAATATCCTAACTAAAATCTTAACATTCCTAAAATAACCATCTAAATATTAAAACAACTTCTTAAATAGATAAATCTAGTATGCAAATCTAATTTTTTTGTAAATCAAATCTAACATTTAAAACATCATTATATTTAAAACAAATCTTATATATAAAAAAAAAAAAATATTTAATAAAATAAAATCCTAATACTTATAAACATTGCATCCTATTTAAAAGAATAAAATAAAAAATCTCAATTCCTATGGTATTCTAATACTGTTCGAGCGGCCGAACAGAATGGTGGCGGCGGCGGTGGTTTAAGACGGTGGGCGGTGGAAAGAGGGGAGAGGGCGGCGCGGATAAAGGGAGGTCGCGAAGGAGTGTGGGCGGCGTGGTGGCCGCGCCAACGGCGGCACCACCCGCGGGGGGGAAGAAATAAAGGGAGGAAGGGGGAAAGTGGGGGGGAGTGCCGGCCAGCGGCGGCTCCGCCCCACTGTGTAAACAGTGGGCGGCCCGCGCGTTGTGCGGCCACCCCCAACATACCACAGTGCCCCAAATAAAATAGAACGAGGGTTGGGGAGGGTTTCGACCCCCCCACCCTAACTTTTAAAATAAAATAATAATATTTTTGTTACACAATTCGAACACATTTTTTGACGCGCGAACACCAGAGCTCAAAAAAAATCCTTTTCTTTTTATAAACATTACTTTCATTCTAAGGTTAAAGTAGTATATATATATATGTATTTATATTTATATATATATGTAGGAACATATATATATAAATATATGTATGTATATATAAATAAGTACAAAAAAAATATTAAATATGGTTTTATACCACTAGTGAATTCTGACTGTGTTTATGAAAACAGTGGGCTTTAAGAAGCATTTTTTAAAAAAAAAAAATTCATATTTGAAACCCATAATTAAAGTTAAACATATTGGTAAAAGAAAATTTAAATTTTAGGCATAATTTTTTTTTTTTAATTTCCAGAATGTTACTAAGAAAAAAAAAAAAGAAATGCCAATTAATTTCCTCAAGAACACTAAGAAACAAATAGTCTAAAATGTTAACTCCAAAACAAAATTGTTGAGGATATATTGTTTAACAAACCATTATGTCACTAGATACCCCAAAGGGGATTTCAATTTGATTAGCAACAAATTTATTGATCTTGTTTTAAAATAGAAGTATTTTTTTTTTTAAATAACAAAATCCAAGAATGCAAACTAACATTAAGGTTTAGTATACTACTTTTATTTCCAAAGGTTAACATAAAGGAAAGAATTATAAGGATACAATAACATGATATTTTCTCCAAAATTTCTCCTTTTTTTTTTGAAAAACAATATTGTTCACGTAAACATCCCCATGTTGATAAGATTTTATTCATACAAAATGAGAGATTATAACTCTTCATAATGACCTCAATACGAACTTGTAAAAACTGAAATTTTCAACAATACAGGTTACAAAACTAGTCTCTCTTTTCTTCTTTTTCTTTTAATAGAAAACACTTTTCCACTATGCAATGCAACACCTTCAATCTAGTTGATAAAACCTGTTGGGTGAGGATTGACCATGGAGGCTCACCTCCCAACTTAGGCCTTTACAAGGCCACCCCCGAGCTTGGGGATCCAATCTGGAATGGGTTACAAACTGAAACACTCAACAAGCAGGAAATGAAAGTGGAGTTTCAAACACAAGAAAACTTCCCAAATACCAAGGTGAACAAGAGGAAGTATCTCCAAGAGATATTCCAAAAACAAGGGTAGTGTTAGACCTCACTGAAGCAGAAATCCAAGAACACACATAGAATTTATAAGCCTCACATGGACTTGATATGGACCATCTTTACAAGATGCTGTCCTGAATAACCTCCTTATACTTCCTAATGCCCTCAGGCCCATCTTGGCTTCATGGGTATCATGTTACCCCAAGACTATCCCTCCACACATGGGAGACTCTACACTTAACAAGAATCATTTCCACTACCCCTCCAAAGCTACTCTGCTCTCCCAAGGGTGAGTGTACCTTGAAGACCCATTCAAAATAAAGCACAAAATAAAGACATTGAGAATAAACATTTAACTTTTCAACATTAAAAAAAAGCTTCAAGAAAACCATAAGAATCCATTAATCGAGTCCTTGAGCTCAAGGAACACATACATAAACATAACAATAACTTTAAAAGAATTCCAACCTTAATCCAAGCTAAGGTGTGAAGAGGAAAGGTGTTGAGCTATCCTTCCTAAGCTTCCTTCTCCAAAGGCTCCTTCAAACTGA
>MU226971.1:1817574-1846604 GCA_018584345.1 Thuja plicata | reverse complement strand
CATCATGTTACATTCATACATTTAGATCCATATAAGACATCAATATAAGATGAAACTAAATCAGAACATAAACATCTCAAAAGTACCCTGATTACAAAATCAGGTGCTGAATATATAACACAGGATTCCATCGATCCTCAAAAGTATAAAAAGTCTCTCTGATAGTCAAAGTATATCAAAGCATAAACTACTGAAAGCATGAGAACAAAATAGTAAACTATAACAGTCTAGTGTAGGTCTCAAATTGAGGGGAGGGTTTTGCCTTGGTCAAACCCTAGTTTTAGAATTAAACTTAAAGTATAATTGAAATTGCATAAATAAACAAAGAAAATAAACAAATTCACCTTGCTTATATAGAAACCCTTGTGGCGGATTTGAATCCTTGGATCCACAAGTATGTATGTACAAAATGGATGTATAATTTAGAATGTAGGATGTAGGATGTCTCAAATCAATTGCTTGTAAACCTTCAACACCAATATTGAATAGATATTGGAAGAGGAGGAGGCTTGCATGGATGTGGATGGAGAGATCTTCAACAAGAGAGCTTCATAGAGCTTTGAATCCTTCAATGGATACCAATGGATCTCCTTGATAAATTGGATGCTTGAATACTTGAATACTTGAATGATTCCCTCAATAGATTATATATAGAGTTTGGATGGATGGAATTTATTCTTGCGTCTTGCCTCTTAGAGAAAATGAGACGAGAAAGCTTCCTTATATACAAATCTAGGGCACAATCTTCTAGAGAGGCCTACATAGGAGAATTAAATTCCAATTAGACCTATACCTCTAGAAGTGGGCCTGTATTAAATATAATTTCAAGATTCATTGCCTTGAAGACCGAAGCAGCCAACCCGGAAGCGGGAATTAAATCTTTCCAAAGCCCGACATCCGGAAACCTTGGGATCCTAAAATTTGGACCCTAGGTTAAGGTCAAGGTCAACCTTGACCTAGGTCAGGTTTGAGTTTGACCTTTACCTAGGTCAAGTTCAAGGTCGATCTTGACCCAGAAGGTCGACCTTGACCCTGAGGTCAAGAATCTTAGTATCACAGAGCAGGGTGCCAGAAAAGGTAGGAGAAAAGTGGAAAATAGGGCAGAATCAGGGGGAAAAGCCATATCCAAGTCAAAGACCCATTCAAGGTGTTTGACATGACTCCAAACCACTTACTCGGAGGGATAAACCAGTCCTAAATGGAAGTGCTTCCATTTTTTGATGATACAAAAGCTAAGACACACTAACCACTTCACTTCAAGATAAGGTCGTGGGTTCCAAGCTCGCTGGCATGACATCTGCTAAGAAACATAGAAAATCTCTGCATTTTCATTGATGAAATCATTTCTTAGGGTTCAATATTATGACCGAGATGCAGCTGAGATGAAAATTGAGATGCCTGCAAGTATTTTCCAGGCACATCACAAAGCCCTCCATTGTTCCCCCACCTATGTTTGAATCCCACAGCATTAAGCTACACAACTTGCTCAACTGCCATGTTGAACAAATCCAGAGCCTCAAAGTTTAATTAAAATAATTGGTTTGCAGAGAACGATTATGCACATTAGGTTTAAAATGATATATTGTTATTTTAAATAAACAGTTACGATATGATTTTAAATAAATGAACGTAATATTTGAAAAAAATTCTTGCATAACTGAAACTTCATGGATGGGAGGTCCCCTCACTCTAAATGAAGAGCAGCTTGGCTAACGCCTCTCGGCTAGAATATTTATGCATGACTATAATCAGAATCTCCTAAATCATAGAATTTTAATTCAATACATTTTCGTAACATAAGAATAGATTGTTCAAAATAAGAATAAAAACCATTGAAGATATCGGCTTTGTTATTCTTTATGTGATTCTCTGTTTTTTGTTCATGTGACGGTAAGTATGTTTTGTTTGGTTCTTTCTTTATTTTCAAACGATTCACAAAGGATTCTGTAGGAGCATTATATTAAATGTTTGTATTATAGACAGTCCAAAGCTTATAATTCATTACCAGTCTATGTTATCATTAAAGTTCTTAAAATGATTAAAATTTGGATTGTATCGGAGTTAGATGTTATTATTTGTCTACTCAGTTTTTTTTAAAATCAATTGTTCATCAAAAGTTTTTTAAAATGATTAGGATTTAGATTGTATCATAGTTAAATTTTGTTAAATTTTTACTGGCATTCACAAATTTCCTCTTTCCCATCATGTACATGAAATATAACTTGGAAGCGCGAATATAAGATTTGGAGATTGAATTTTTGAATTTTTTCACTTTTATTTCAGTTCTCTATATCAAGTTTTAATTTGTCTTCTTTGTGTCTCATTTTGTGTTGATTCAGCGTAAGTCTCAAGATTATCCATTTGTGCAAGAGGATAATCAATGTAGCTGAAAGAATTTTCAGTTTTGTAGTTGAAAGAATTATATTTTTTCATTTTCATCATGCACCTTCTTTTTCTATATTCATTAAGTTTTTCTTCACTGATATGTGCAGAATTTCCAGTGACTTTACCACTGTAAACATGCTCCAACTAAGAAGAAGACAACCCTTATAAAGATTTACCAATAGGTATGGGTTGCAATCCGAGAGTTATATTTGGTTGCTTGCATGTACAAAAAAAATTTATAATTTATTTTAAAATGTGTGAAAAATAAGTAGATTGGTAGAGAGTTAGTTTTTTTTAATATATCTTTCTTTAAAAAAAAGCTTAAATTTATAGTATTTTTAATTTAAGGTACTTCAGATGCAAGTACCTTTGAATTTTAATTTCAAATCCAATTTGAGGCTATAGGAAACATCAATCATTTATTTTATTTTACAATATGTTGTCTTTTAATCCTGCTATTGAGACATATAAAAGTATTTTAATTATAATTAATTACTAGCATACTTATTGCATACATGATTATAATTTGAATGCATTATAAATGTTTAAATTAGAAACTTTCCCATTACTTTAAACGCACACACAAATTACATAGTTTCTTTCTCTCATCTTTCATTTTATAATTTGACATTTAAATAAATTTATATACATTTAAATACATGTAAGAAGTATGAAAATAAAATCTTTACATACATTTTCTCTTTTATCTCCTTTTTAAATATAATTATCATCTCCCCTTATTTAGGAGGAAAAATAGGAAGAAAGAATAATGCTTCCAAGAATGAATTATATTTTCATCTCCACTTGTTTAGGAGAAAAAAAATAGGAGATAATTATATTTTCATCTTGGCTTTTTTAGAAGAAATTGAGATAATATTAATTAATAATGATAGAGTTTCCAAATCTAATTATATGTTCTCACCCTAACAAAGGACAATAGTAATTCTATTAGGATTAATTTAATATTAGTATTTGTATGAATTAGATAATAATAACCTCTTCATTAATATTATAAAAAAAAGACACTAGAAATTATGAATCTTTTCATTCTTCATTCAATTACACATCCTCAATAAAATTGTTATTGTTATTAAACATATTTATGTAGCAATTAAACTTGTTCAATATAATTATTTATTTAATTTAAAAATTGTTCCTTTACTCAAATTTAAACTAATATCCAAAGTACATTCTATTTTAGTAGAAGTTTATTTTACCTTGCACAATACATTTGTAATTACAAATTGAAAATAGAATTGTAAAGGATTTAAAACTTCCAACCAATAATAAATTAATAATTCACTAGTTTAACGTTTCCTTACCTAAATATAAATATTAAATGTATAACCACCGATTAACTTTTTACTTGGCTATAATATTAGTCTTCCCTCTTTTTAAGAGTTGTGTCAGGACTTTAATTTTCAAGATTTCTTCCTTACATTGTCATATATCGCTATCTATTTTGTAGCATAGATTGATTTAAATTTGTATTAAATGAAACCAGAGAAAGGAAGTAAAATGAATCTATGGGTGGGGCATTAACAATAATAAAGTCAGTGATCAATGATGAATCATCCTCTTATTATTAAAATATTATGCAGGCCATGTGACAGACCAAACCATTCCACAGGAGTCATGTCAAGACAATACCACATGTATTTTAAACGCATACCTTCTCCACTATGTATTATTTTTTTCTTATACATTTCTTACTAAAGTCCTCAAGTTTGTGTGTTGATCCAAAATCCTTTTATGAATACGAGTCAATAGTTTGATGACATTAGAGACCCATAACTGTCATTAATGCCCTAGAATATAGGTAGATAAACTATGGTTAGAGGAAATCATAGATGGTAGTCAACATTTTAAATTCCTCTAATTTTTTTTTCAATTCCAAAAAAGAGGCAACAACCTAGACAACCTGTACTACTGGCTTTTTTTTTTTAACTTTTGTTTTTATTGTATTCTATTAATGTTCTATTTATTTGTGATTTTCTGGGTGTTGTGCGTGCGGGCATCTTCTCACTCCAGAGACATGGAGTATCAAATAGATTTCACCATTTCCTTTTTTTCTTCCTCTTTTTTTAATATGTTCTTATTTATTTGGATAGACCCCCTAGAACCTAATGAATTATTGAAGATGGTTTTATGAAATAGAATTCTCCAGAAGAATTTTTGTTTGTTTGTTATTATTATTTTACTTTCTTTCTAGAGATTAGAGTCCATTGAATAAGATTAACTAACAAAGATATCAGTGAAACAAATCTATTGTTCTCAAGTGCAAAAAAAAACAAAAGGACTATGATTGGATCAATTATTGAATTACAAAAAGTGCAAAATCTGAGGAAACTCTAAATTCAAAGAAAAAACATCTACAAAGAAAAACCAAAAGTTAAAGAACAATACATTTAATGGAGGTAGTTGTGTATGTGGAAGATCGACGACAAGAAAAATATGTTTGGCAACAGATTTCAATGAAAGATAGAAGTTCTATGACGAAGTGGAAAAATAGATAGCTGAAAAAAAATGTGACCTAGATATTACGCTTAATGTTATAATCCTAATCCTAACCCTAATTCTATTTATATTCCTAACACTAATGTTTTAATGCTCAATATTATATAGTAGGTTTTAAACATTAGAGAAGTTGGGTAGTATAATAGAAAAAAAATACGATATAATTTAATTTGACATTCATAGATTTATTATGATATTTTAAAAAAAAATGTATCTTTAATTCAATTTAAAATTCATGTTTAATATGATTTTATATAAACTAGATATAATATAGTATTACATTATTTCAATAATTTGTACCTTTTCCAATTTTCCTTTTTTAAGATTAATCATTTGAGTTATCAAAGTTAAAATAAGTATTATTACTTTTCTCTTTTTAAAGTTTTATCTTACATGTTCAATTTTGTCCAAAAAAATTGTATTGTTTTAATTATAATCTTATAATTTAATTGTTAAATTTTCAAAAGATGTATAGTTTTTTTATGCAGATTGATACAGTCACTTATCAAATCAAGGTTTTATCAAATCTATACCAAGTATTTTCAATTTTGTAATAAAAAATATATGATTGTATTGTAGATTTATGTTTTTGTGTTTATGTGGTAATGTAAATACATTAAGTATAATCTTATAGTATATTCATTAAGTATAATCCTATACTTTAACTCTTAATGTATAATCTTATACTTTAATTGTAGAATTAATGTATAATCATATACTTAATGTGTTTAAATTTGTGTATCATTGTTAATGTCGTCATTTTAATTTAATTAGATTTATTGATAGTGTTCAAAGCAAACTTTAAATATCATTTTCTTTCACTTTTTGTACAATATATAGTGATTGTGTTAATAGTAGTTTCACAATACCATTACTATTGGATGTTTAGGATTAATCATTTTTTCTCTTTTTTTCAGGAAAAATAAATTACCATTCATATACTAGAGCACTTCCTCAATCAAAATTTTCTACACTATCTCTAACCCTAATTGACTTGGTTTACTATTGAATGCAAATAGTAACACTATTTATATTTTAATCCTAACCCTAGGAGTAAGCATAAACAACCATACTATAATCTTAAACAAAATGAAACACTAACGCTAACAAAATTCATAGTTAATGTTAAACCCTAACCATAACCTAAAGCTAAGTTTACATTGAACATTGAATTGTAAACCATAAATCCAAACAATAATTGAACTCTAATTGAAAACCCTAACCTTAATTGCACTCTATTACAAACTCAAATCTATCCATAATCTAATTAAATATGAACTCTTACTCTAAACCTAATAGAATCATAATTGAATGGAAATAGTAACCCTATTTCTATTTGAACCCTAACCCTACTCTAAGCCAAAGATAATTGTAATCTAAAACCAAACTAAACCCTAATCTTAAATTTTCGTTTCTAATTTTGCTAAAGAAGTTTGATTTAGAAGTTTGAGTGTGATTCTAAAATTTAAACTAAATTATTAAAGTTTAAACTTAAGTATTCAAGTATAATTAGGAGATCCTTGAGATCAAATTTGAAACTATAACCTAAACTATAACCCCTAACTCTAACATTAATAGAATTGTAACTTAATTGCAATTTAATAATCCTAAATATTACTAGAGTTATGATAATATCAAAGGTTATGAAGTTTGACCTAAATTCAAATTTGACCAAATTTTTAAGTACAACCAAAATTTTAAATTTGATTTAAGTTTGATGTTCTTTCAATTGGTCCTAATTTCAAAATTATAACCTAAGATTGTATTTTGACCTAATTTTAATATTTTACCTAGGTTTAAAGTTTGACCTTGTTTGAAATTTTCCCTAAGTTTAAAATTGTGCTTTGTCCTTAAATCATAAACAAAATTGAAATCCAATCCTAGAAACAAAGTAAATTGAATCCTAACAAAATAATACTTTAATTGTTAAAATATACAATTTCATTAAAAGATGTATTTTGATTATTTAATACATTTTACTAAATCTTAATCCTATACATTAAGTATGAAAAATACATTAATGTATAATCCTGTAATATACATTAAGTATAATGTTATACTTTAATTGAAAGATTTATGTATAAGCATGTAAACTTTAATACATAATTGTATATGAAAAATACATTAATGTATAATCCTATAGTATAATTGTTAAAATCACAACATTAAATTTTAATTGTTAATGTGTACCAATTACATTAAAAGATATGTTTGATTCTTTAATAGATTTTTCTTTGTCAAAATCACAATATTAAAAAAAAATTCTCTAAAGTCTTAAATAAAATTACTTGTAGTTAAATTATAGTTGCTCCAGTTATATATTGTGTATTGATATTGATTTTATTAAAATGCATATTTAAATTTGTGTATCATTGTTAATGTCTTCATTTGTTCATAAAGTAAACTTTAAATATCGCTTTTTTTCACTCTATTTGTACAAGATATAGTGATTGTGTTAATTGTAGTTTGTCAATACCATTACTATTGGTTGTTTAGGATTAAAAAAAAATTCATGTAAAATAAATTACCATTCATCATGAAGTATAAATAGACTAGAACACTTCCTCAATCAAAATTTTCTACAGCCTATATGGAGATAGGGGACACCAACATAGGTTATGTTGATTTAGAGGAATTTAATGAGAGATTGAAAAATGGTAGGGGGAGATCAATTTTGTCATAGTCCATGGTCACTTCAGGTTTAGTTGAAGCAGCGGCATTTCCAATTTTTGTTTAATCGGTGGACTTGGTCTTTTAGTGTGCACAATTTTATAACGAAGAAAGAAAGATAATCAATCCACTAGGAGAAACTATTCTGGATATTATCCCAATTATGGTACAAAAAAAATTCTCCATTCCAATTCATTCAAAGTATGAAACCATTGATGTGAAGATAGCTAATGAGTACTACGAAAAAAAATCAAAAATCTCTTCGCTTTGTCAATAAAAGATTAATGCTTCAGAAGAATGTCAATGTTAAGAAAATGGTTAGAGGACAACATAGACCAGAGTTTGAAAATGATGCTAAAGATTATATCACACTATTGAATAGGGTTTATGGAAAACGAGATGCAAAAATATTTTAACCATGAATGTGTTATTTCATCAAGAAATTGTTAAAGAGAAAACCAATTGATTTGGCTGCGATCATCAGTAATAACTTAGATGAGAAACTAATCATTGTACTGCCGACCAAGAAATTTTACATGACATCCTATTTAGTGTACATGTTGGCTTCGCAGGGTAAATATCTAGGATTGAAATGGGTTGGTCAAGTCAGTGGGGAATTCTGGAGGATATATGAATGTTATCCTCAATTGGAACTCATTGAAAGTGAGAGACATTATTCTAGAGTCAATGATGCACTCTTCTCTATAATAAAGTGACTTGACAATGATATAGGAAAAAGGATATCTACTGAAGCATGTAATGAACTTGTCAAATTTTGGAACTGGTATATCTAATTCCAGAATTTTACATATTTAAGAGCTGCAAGTTTCCACGGGATCCCATTAAAGTTACCAAGGTACCCTTCTGATCAAATCATACTACAGGAATTGTGTAGACAAGTTGCAGATGTGATAAAAAATTATGAGGAAAAGGTTGTCAATTTATTCCAATTTTGAATTAAAATAGGGGATCACTCAAGCGCAAATAGAGATGTAATTATAACAACTGAAATAAAATTGGTGCATCTTCGCATGTACATCTTTAGTGATTCAAGATAAAACTTTGATCCAATAGGTAAGCTCAGTGCATCAATAGGGACTGAATACAAACATCACCCAGCTTTAGAAGACTATTGGGCCAACTGTCAACATGAAAAGGATATAATAATGAGGGAAAATTGCAGATTAAGTTTTGAAGTGATAAGAGCTTGCCAATTTAATAACATAAAAGAAGACATGGAGGAAAATGGTCTTAGATTATTTCTATTCTTCAACACAGTAAGCATATCAGAAAAAGATGTTGGTAGAGTGAATTGGTACCTTTTAGAAGATACCTCAATTGAAAATAGAATAATGAATGTAATATTAATGTCTATGGAATGGCTGGAAAAACCCTATGCTTTACTCGCCACACTTGTACCATGATATCAAAATGGAAATCAAATTACAGATGAATCAGATATAACTTTTGCAAAAATGGAAAATGATGATACATGTGTGATTATTCCAACAAATATAGAAGATGGTGCATTAGAAAGTATTGGTCCTATACTTGTGAAGGGAGTTCAAAAATTGTTGGTCAATTTCATCTAGTGATCGAACTCCCAATAATCTTTGAAGAAATGAACATCCAAGATCTTCTCAAAAATTCTCTATTTTTGACAAACAAATTTGGGCTTGCCCTTTGATACCATGCAATTTTTTATTATAGCTTACAAGTGTGTTCCTTCTCATGTTACTTGTTGTGAGCCATTCAAATAGCAACATTTTGGTCTATTGAATATCAAGACCCTCTAATTGATCTAGGGAAATTTGCTTCATTTCTTTTAAAATTGTGATATTTTGAGTGCAAATTAGAAAGCTTGTTTCAATTTTTCATTGACCTCTCTTGCATCATTTGCTTGTTCGATTATATTTTTGTAAAATTTTGTTTCCTTTCTAATCAAACAGTCACCCAAACACTAAAGTTCATTTCTCCATTCTATAAATGCGTAGTAGATTCCTTCTGCATCTATGTTTTGAACAGGAGACAAGGTTTGAGAAGGTGAAGAGAGAGAGCAGGGGACAACTTCCACTGAATTATAGCTCAGAGAATGTTCAGATTGAAATGCTAGAAGAAAGGTATGTGTCGAATGTGTAACAAGAGATAATTGGGCACTTACATTCTCTAATTTTGTCACATTAACTTTTTTTCCCCATTCTTTTCTTTTTCAACAAACATTTACCATCTTATTCTTCATCACTTTTGTCCTGGAATCCCTCATCTTCTTGTTGAAATGCACCATCTTCTATATCTGATGGAATAATCACACATGTATCATCATTTTCCATTTTTGCAAAAATTGTATCTGATTCATCTGTAATTTGATTTCCACTTTGATATCCTGGTACAAGTGTGGCGAGTAAAGCATAGGTTTTTTCCAGCCATTCCATAGACATTAATAGTACATTCATTGTTCTATTTTCAATTGACGTATCTTTTGAAAGGTACCAATTCACTCTACCAACATCTTTTTCTGATATGTTTGTTGTGCTAAAGAATGGAAATAATCTAAGACCATTTTCCTCCATGTCTTCTTTTATGTTTTTAAATTGGCAAGCTCTCATCATTTCAAAACTTAATCTATAATTTTCCCTCATTACAATATCATTTTCATGTTGATAGTTGGCCCAATTGTCTTCCAAAGATGGGTGATGTTTGTATTCAGGCCCTATTGATGCACTGAGCTTACCTATTGGATCAAAGTTGTATCTTGAATCACTAAAGATGTACTTGTAAAGAGGGGCCAATTTTATTTTAGCTGTTTCAGCTACATCTCTATTTGCGCATGAGTGATCCCCTATTTTAATTCAAAATTGGAATAAATTGGCAACCTTTTCCCCATAATTTTTTATCACATCTGCAACTTGTCTACACAATTCCAGTAGTATGATTTGATCAAAAGGGTACCTTGGTAACTTCAATGGGATCCCTTGGAAACCTGCAACTCTTAAATATGTAAAAGTCTGGAATTGGATATACCAATTCCCAAAATTGACAAGTTCATTGCATGCTTCAGTAGATATCCTTTTGCCTATATCATTGTCAAGTCATTTTATTATAGAGAAGAGGAACACATTATTGACTCTAGAATAATGTCTCTCACTTTCAATGAGTTCCAATTGAGGATAACATTTATATATCCTTTTGAATCCCCCAGTGACTTGACCAACCCGTTTCAATCTTGGATATTTATCTTGTGAAACCAACATGTACACTAAATAGGATGTCATGTAAAATGTTGTGGTCAGCAAGACATTGATCAATTGCTCGTCTAAGTTATTACTGATGATCATAGCCAAATCAATTGGTTTTTTTTTAACAATTTCTTGATAAAATAACACATCCATGATTCAAAGAGCTTTGCATCTCATTTTCTGTAAACCCTATTCAATAGTGTGATATAATCTTTAGCACCATCTTCGAACTCTACTCTATGTTGTCCTCTAGCCATTTTCTTAACATTGATGTTCTTCTGAAGCATTAATTTCATTGACAAATCAAAAAGGCTTTTTGATTTTTTTTGTAGTACTCGTTAGCTTTCTTCACATCAATGGTTTCATACTTTGAATGAATTGGAATGGAGAATGTTTTTTGTACCATAATTGGGCTAATATCCATAATTAGTTTCTCCTAGTGGACTAATTATCTTTCTTTCATCTTCGTTATAAAATTGTTCACACTGCAAGACCAAGTTCACCGATTGTTCACAGAAACTGGAAATGCCACTACTTCAACTAAACCTGAAGTGACTATGGACTGCGACAAAATTGATCTCCCCCCACCATTTTTTATTCCCTCATTAAATTCCTCTAAGTAGACATAACCTATGTTGGTGTCCCCTATCTCCATAAAGGATGTAGAAATTTTTTATTGAGGAAGTGTTCTAGTATATTTATACTTCATGATTAATGGTAATTTATTTTACCTTGAAAAAAAAAAATTAATCCTAAACGACCAATAGTAATGGTATTGACAAACTACAATTAACACAATCACTATATATTGTACAAATAGAGTGAAAGAAAGTGATATTTACAATTTACTTTGTGAACAAATGAAGATGTTAACAATGATACAAAAATTTAAATATGTATTTTAATAAAACCAATATCAATACACAATATATAACTGGAACAACTATAATTTAACTACAATTAATTTTATTCAAGACTTTAGAGAAAAAAAAATTAATATTGTGATTTTGACAAAGAAAAATCTATTAAAGAATCAAATATATCTTTTAATATAATTGGTACACATTAACAATTAAAATTTAATGTTGTGATTTTAACAATTATACTCTAGGATTATACATTAATGTATTTTTCATATATAATTATGTATTAAAGTATATATGCTTATACATTAATCTTTCAATTAAAGTATAATATTATATTGCTATCAGGATTCAACTGTGTAGTTTTTGAGTCAAACTCATTGACCCATAATTCATGAGTAGTGGTTCACATGAACCCATCTCTCATGAGAATGAATGGAACACTTAGCACTCATTGGATCTAGGTGATCCAATGAGTGCTAAGTGTTCCAATGATCCAATGAGTGCTAAGTGTTCCATTCATTCTCATGAGAGATGGTTTCATGTGAACCACTACTCATGAATTATGGGTCAATGAGTTTGACTCAAAAACTACACAGTTGAATCCTGATAGCAATATCACAATTTGACTTACTGTGGAAAAATATCTCCTACTTATAATATTATACTTAATGTATACTACAGGATTATACATTAATGTATTTTTCATACTTAATGTATAGGATTAAGATTTAGTAAAATGTATTAAATAATCAAAATACATATTTTAATGAAATTGGTATGTTTTAACAACTAAAGTATTATTTTGTTAGGATTCAATTTACTTTGTTGCTAGGATTGGATTTCAATTCTTGTAATGATTTAAGGACAAAAGCACAATTTTAAACTTAGGGAAAATTTCAAACAAGGTCAAACTTTAAACGTAGGTCAAATTTTAAAATTAGGTCAAAATACAAACTTAGGTTACAATTTTGAAATTAAGACCAATTGAAAGAACATCAAACTTAAATCAAATTTAAAATTTTGATTGTACTTAAAACTTTGGTCAAATTTGAAATTAGGTCAAACTTCATAACCTTTGATATTATCACAACTCTAATAATATTTAGGATTATTAAATTGCAATTAAGTTACAATTCTATAATGGTTAGAGTTAGGGGTTATAGTTTAGGATAGAGTTTCAAATATGATCTCAAGGATCTCCTAATTATACTTGAATACTTAAGTTTAAACTTTAACAATTTAGTTTAAATTTTAGAATCACACTCAAACTTCTAAATAAAAATCAAACTTATTTAACAAAATTAGAAACTAAAATTTAAGATTAGGTTTTAGTTTGGTTTTAGATTAAAATTATCTTTGGCTTACAGTAGGGTTAGGGTTCAAATAGAATTAGGGTTACTATATCCATTCAATTATGATTCTATTAGGTTTAGACTAAGAGTTCATATTTAATTAGATTATGGATAGATTTGAGTTTTTAATAGAGTGCAATTAAGGTTAGGGTTTACAATTAGAGTTCAATTATTGTTTCTATTTATGGTTTACAATTCAAGGTTCAAAGTAAACTTTGCTTTAGGTTATGGTTAGGGTTTAACATTAACTATGAATTTTGTTAGCGTAAGTGTTTCATTTTGTTTAAGATTATAGTTTGGTTGTTTATGCTTACTCCTAGGGTTAGGATTAAAATATAAATAGTGTTACTATTTGCATTCAATAGTAAACCAAGTTAATTAGGGTTAGACATTGTAGAAAATTTCAATTGAGGAAGTGCTCTAGTATATGAATGATAATTTATTTTTCCTGAAAAAAAAATGATTAATCCTAAACATCCAATAGTAATGGTATTGTGAAGCTACTATTAACACAATCACTATAACTTGTACACAAATTGAAAGAACGCGATATTTAAAGTTTTCTTTGAACACTATCAATAAAATAATTAAATTAAAATGAAGACATTAACAATGATACAAAAAACTAAATACATTAAGTATATGATTATACATTAATTCTACAATTGAAGTATAAGATTATACATTAAGAGTATAGGATTATACTTAATGAATATACTATAAGATTATACCTAATTTATTTACATTACCACATAAACACAAAAACATAAATCTACAATACATTCATATATTTTTTATTACAAAATTTAAAATAGCTGCTATAGATTTGATAAACCTTGATTTGATAAGTGATTGTATCAATCTGCATAAAAAGCTATACATCTTTTTAAAATTTAACAATTAAATTATAAGATTATAATTAAAACAATACAATTTTTTTGGACAAAATTGAACATGCAAGATAAAACTTTAAAAAGAGAAAAGTAATAATACTTATTTTAACTTTGATAACTCAAATGATTAATCTTACAAAAAGGAAAATTTGAAAAGGTATCGATTATTGAAATAATGTAATACTATATTATTTCTAGTTTATATAAAATCATATTAAACATGAATTTTAAATTGAGTTAAAGAAGCAAAATATTTAAATATCATAATAAATCTATGAATGTCAAATTAAATTATATAGTATTTTTTTTCCTATTATACCACCCAATTTCTCTAATGTTTAAAACCTACTATATAATATTAAGCATTAAAACATTAGTGTTAGGAATATAAATAGAATTAGGGTTAGGATTGGGACTATAACATTAAGCATAATATCTAGGTCACATTTTTTTCTGCTATCTATTTTTCCACTTCATCATAGAACTTCTATTTTTCATTGAAATCTGTTGCCAAACATATTTTTCTTGCCATCGATCTTCCACATCCACAACTGCCTCCATTAAATGTCTTGTTCTTTAACTTTTGGTTTTTCTTTGTAGATGTTTTTTCTTCAAATTTAGAGTTTCCTCAAATTTGGCACATTTTTTATTTCAATAATTGATCCATTCATAGTCCTTTTTTTTTTTTGCACTTGAGAACAATAGATTTGTTTCACTGGTATCCTTTTTAGTTAATCTTATTCCATGGACTTGAATCTCTGGAAAGAAAACAAAATAATAATAACAAACAAAACTTCTTCTGGAGCATTCTATTTCATAAAACCATCTTCAATAATTCATTAGGTTCTAGGGGGTCTATCTAAATAAATAATAACATATTAAAAAAACAACAAGAAACAAAGGAAATGGAGAAATGTATTTGATACTCCACACCTCTGGAGTGAGAAGATGCTCCCAAGCACAACACCCAAAAATTCACAAATATATAGAACATTAATAGAATACAGTAAAAACAAAAGTTTTAAAAAAAAAGCCAGTAGTACAGGTTGTCTATGTTGTTGCCTCTTTTTTGGAACTGAAAAAAAAAATTAGAGGAATTTAAAATGTTGACAACCATCTATGACTTCCTCTAACCATAGTTTATCTACCTATATTCTATGGCATTAATGATAGTTATGGGTCTCTGACATCTTCAAACTATTTAGTCATATTCATAACACGCAAACTTGAGGAATTTAGTAAGAAATGTATAAGAAAAAAATAATATGTAGTGGAGAAGGTATGCGTTTAAAATACATGTGGTATTGTATTGACAGGACTCCTGTGGAATGGTTTGGTCTGTCACATGGCCTGCATAATATTTTAATATTAAGAGTATGATTCATTTGTCGTAGTCTTTGTCATTAAAGAACCAACTAATCCTAATGCATGGTCTAGCTGAAAAAGAAAAATGAATGCATTGATCACTGACTTTATTATTGTTGCCCCACCCATAGATTGATTTTACTTCCTTTCTCTGTTTTCATTTAATGAAAATTTAAATCAATCTATGCTACAAAATAGATAGTGGTATGACAATGTAAGGAAGAAATCTTGAAAATTAAAGTCCCGACACAACTCCTAAAAAGAGGGAAGACTAATATTATAGCCAAGTAAAAATTTAATCAGTGGTTATACATTTAATATTTATATTTAGGTAAGGAAACGTTATTATTGGTTGGAACTTTTAAACGCTTTACAATTCTATTCTCAATTTGTAATTATAAATGTATTGTGCAAGGTAAAATAAACTTCTACTAAAATAGAATGTACTTTGGATATTAGTTTAAATTTGAGTAAAGAAACAATTTTTAAATTAAATAAATAAATATATTGAACAAATTTAATTGTTACATAAACACGTTTAATAACAATAAAATTTTTATTGAGGATGGTGTAATTGAATGAAGAATGAAAAGAATCATAATTTCTAATGTCCTCTTTTTAATATTAATAAAGAGGTTATTATTATCTAATTTATACAAATATTAATATTAAATTAATCCTAATAGTAATACTATTGTCCTTTGTTAGGGTGAGAACATATTGTTAGAATAGCTGAGAGGGGGGGTGAATCAGTGGGCTCAAAATTAATATGATAAATCAACCCAAAACTTTATACCAAAAATATAAACCTTTAGTTATCTTCAGTCCTACAAGATATATGTCCTTAAATAATCTTATCAAATAACTATTTCTCAGAATATATTGTTTATCCTTTTTCTTAAGCTTTACCTAATAGTAGTCTAGCCTTTACTGAAATACAGTAAATAACTTAGTGTTTACTGATCAATCTTGTTTTAGTGATGTGTAAAGAAAAACATCAAAGCAATGAACCATATACACATTTGACACATGGATTTTTAATGTGGAAACCCTGTTAGGGGAAAAACCACTTGGAACTGGTTACCCAAAATTTTCACTCTTCTGGAGTGAGCTCCGTGAAGAGCCAACCCTGTTAAAGATTACAAACACATTATTAAGTGCAACCTTGTTAGAGGATTTAAATTTAATAGTTTGTCACTTGATATGTGGCATTTCACTATGCTATCTTCATGAGAAACTTTTTGATACTCCTTGGGATGTATCTCAATATTTAAAGGATGGTTAGATCCTACTCTGTTAAGAGATTTTATGAATTAATGGTTAAACTGAATCATTATATGATCTATTCATAAATACAACTTAATCTTGTAGATGTTCAGATCTATTGTAAGCTCATAATACCTTTCTGATCAATGTTTCCCTTCTGTTCCTTTTCTCCACTTCTTTCGGCTTGATGAATGTTGTTGTTTCTTTGTGGCTTGGTGTCCATAGAAATCTTAACTTAGTTCTTTAGCTTGTTTGATCAGGTCTGTATGAAGACTTCTTATCTTCACCAAAATTCTCTTCAGCATCCTCTTCTATTCCTCCCCCAATTGATAATGAATTAGCTTGTCTCTTTGATGGACATGATTTCATCATTTCCAAGTCCTTGTCTTTCTTGTTCTTGACGTGATCCACAAATCTTACCATTCTTGCTTTAAAGCTTGCTTTAGTTTTGTTCCATAGATTTCTTCTTGACAACTGGAATAAAACTAGCTTTAATCTCTAGCTTATCTCTAGCTTTTAACTGGTCGATGAAAACAATGTAATCAAACAGTTAACTCTATATTTAGCTCTTGCCAGCTAAGTCTTTTTTCATTTATGAACTTCAGTTCTGATCAATGTTTAACTCCTTGTTTGCTCGGTCTTGACTTTAGTTGTCCTCGAGCATCTTTGTCCGTCGGGGTTGTCTGTCCGTTGAGAAACACTGGGACTTTCAGTTCTACTCAGGTATCACTTTGGTTCTGCTCAGTAATAATTTCTTGGGTATCTTTGTTGGGTATCACTATGACTCTTCTCAGGGTTCTCTATCTGTCGGTGTGCACTTTCCATCGGTGTTTGTTGTCACTTGGTTTATATTGAACTTTTATGCATTACTAATAACATAACCTTTATTTCTTTGGTTCTTTGAAGTCTTTGATAATATGTATATGACCAATTAGACTATATCAAGTTGACATCAATGACAATACAATACATTAACTGATTTAATGTCTTACATTTACTTTTTGTAGATTGGTGATTATCAACTTAACATCTTCAAACATTCAATCAGTTATAGTTCATCAATTTCTCCCTTTGGCATTGATGGAAACATACTACATACTACTAATACAATATGAAATATATTAGTTATAGTTCATCAAAATCTACCAAACTTATTTTTCTATAACCAATACAAATGTCTGACTCTCAGAAAGCTATTCTAGCTTAGATTTGATTCTTGCAGAGTACTTTCTTCAATCTTCATTTCCTTCACTAGATGGATGTAGTAACTTATGATTCTGTCTCTCCCTTTGTTTTAGAATCTCTTCTCTAATTTTTTCTCTCCCTTTGATTGTTCCTCTCCTTGATGGATATATCTCTTTTTCCTTTGACAACAATATTTTTCATTGACTACTTCTCTCCATATTTATTAAGTACATCTCTCCCTTTGAATACTTCTGATAGATATTTCATATGGATATAATCTCTTCCTTAAGTCATCTCTCTTAATGGATACTTCTCTCCCTTTATTCATCTCTCCCTTTGATAGCAATGCTAAACTAAATCTCTTTCTTTTCGTAATATATTCCTTGAATTTCTCTTCATCAGCAATACAATAACTCTGGTTTTCGGTGTAGATAAGTACCTTTATGTGTACTGATATATCTTTGTATTCCATCTCTTTTCTTGCATCAACATGAATGATCTTCTGATTATGTGTAGGTCGATGCAGCCTCCTAGTCATCTTAGTGACTAGTGGACAAGGGTCGGACCCCTAGTCTCTTTCTCAGGTACTCAAATGTATCTTTAGGCAATAGCTTTGTGTATATGTCCGCTAATTGTTCCTTGGATTGAACATATTCCAGTATCACCTCTTTCTCTTTCTCTTGTTCTCTTAAGTAATGATACTTGATAGCAATATGCTTTATCTTAGCATGCATGACAGGGTTCTTTGATATCTTTATTGCACTAGTATTATCACAATATATAATTACTAGTTCAAGAATTTTCATATTCATACCTTCCATTAATTGCTTGATCTATGCAATGTTAGAGAAATTTGTAGTAGCAGCCACATATTCTACTTCTGCAATAGATTGTGAGATGCATCCTTGCTTCTTACTTATCCATGTGACAATTTTGTCACCTATAAAGAATGCTCCTCCTGTTGTGCTCTTTCTGTCATCTAAGTCTCCATCCCAATCAGCATATGTATAGACTTGAAGCTCAAATTTTCCTTCTCTTTTATACCATAAGTCATATTCTTCTATGTTCTTTAGATATCTCATAATTCTTTTGACAACAATCATGTGTGATTCCTTGGGATTAGCAAAGAATCTTGCAACTATTCCAATTGCATGTACTATATCTGGTCTAGTATGAACAACATACATGACTTTTCCAATCATAGATCTATATAGGGTTGGATTTACCTCGGTTGACTTGTCTCCCTTTGTCATCTTGCATTTGGTTGCCATAGGTGTTCCAACAAGCTTGGAGTCCTCCATTTTGAATATCTTGAGAACTTCCTTGATGTATTTAGATTGTATGATGTATATGCTTGCATCCTGTTGAAGAATCTGTAGACCAATAAAGAATTTGATCTCCCTAAATATTGATATCTCAAATCCTTTTCTCATTTCATTACCAAATTATTTTCATAACATATCCTTATCGCCAAATATGATATCATCGACAAATATTTCAGCTATCAAAATGTTATCATCAATATCTTCTTTTAAATACATATTGTTATTTTCAATTGTTCTTACAAATCCAATACTTATGAGATAGGAGTGAAGTATTTCATACCATTCTCTTGGTGCTTGTTTCAATCCATAAAAGGTTTTGTGTATTCTACAAACCATGTTTCTCTTGTTAGTATCAACAAACCCTTCGAGTTGTTTAATGTATACCTCTTCTTCTAGTATTCCATTTAGAAATGTAGATTTGACATCCATTTGGTATACCTTGAATCCTTTGAATGCAGCATAAACAAGTAGAATTTTGACTCCTTCTAGTCTAGAAATGGGTGCAAATGTTTCTCCATAGTCAATACATTCTTCTTGTGCATACCCCTTGCATACTAATCTTGCTTTGTTCATTGTGACTTCTCCATTCTCATTCAACTTGTTTCTGAATATCCATTTGGTACCAATGACATTATTGTCATTTGGTCTAGGTACTAATGTCCATGTTCTATTCTTCTCAATCTTTTCTATCTCTTCATTCATAGCACTGACCCATTCTTCATTTTCAAGTGTAGTATTAATAGATTTAGGCTCAAAATCACAAATTAAACATTAGGTGTTCAGTGACTCACTTCTTGTTCTTATTCTAGCCTTTTTGTCTCATATGATCTAGTTGTGTGGATGGTGTCTTCTGACATACTTGGCAAGTACCGGTTCAACTCTTTGTTCATCATTTTGATCATCATCTTGACCGTCATTCTAATCTCCATCGCTTGGTGCATTATCTTGAGCAATTTCCTAATTTGTGGTGTTTACAGCCTGATGCTCGGGTGCATTGTTCTGTCGTTTGGGTGTGATATATTGTTGCTCAGGAAGAGTGTCAGGTTCTTCACTGTATACAAACCTATTGTAGTCTTTTGGTTCCTTTATGCTTTCCTTATCATTTTTCTCATCAAATTCATCTACTTTGACATTTTCACTTTCAATTATTTTGTTAGAGGATTCGTTAAGACATTTATAAGCCTTGTTTTTGGTAGAATTCCCTAAAAATATTCCTTCTTCACCTTTGGAGTCAAGATTTCCATTTCTATCATCTTTCAAAAAATAACATTGACTTCCAAAAATTTTGAAGTAACTTACATTGGGTGTATGTCCATACCATAGCTCATAAGGTGTCTTATTGGTGTCTTTCTTTAATTAAACTTTGTTCAATGTGTAGATAGCAGTACTGATAGCTTCTCTCTAGAAATTTTGAGTGATGTCGTTCTCAATCATTAGTGTTCTGGCACAATCAACAATGGATCTATTCCTTCTTTCAGCAATCTCATTTTGTTGTGGTGTTCTTGATGCCAAAACATGTCTTTGAATTCCATGCTCATTACAAAAGTTAGTGAATTCATCAGAAATAAATTCTCCTCCTCTATTTGATCATAAGCATTTCAGTTCCTTACCACTTTTTTTTTCTACAATAGCTTTATATCATTTAAACATCTTGAATGCTTCTGATTTCTATTTTAAGAACATAACTATCATCATTCTAGAGTAATCATCTACAAATAGAATGAAGTATCTATCACCATAGTAACTCTTTGTTTTCATTGGTCCACATAGATCTGTATGGAATAATTCTAGAATGGCATTAGATGTGTAGGTTTTGCTCTTGAAACTAGACTTTGTCATTTTACCTTTTTGAAAATTCTTACACATGACATGGTCAGGGTTTGACATCCTCGGTAAGCCTCTTACTTTCCTTTTATTGATTATCTTAACCATGTTGTCAAAAATCACATGACATAACCTTTTTATGCCACAACCATATATCTTTGTTTCTAGCCATTAAACAAGTGGTGTTAATATCATTAAGATAGAATAGGTTACCTTTTATCTATTCACCAGTTCCAATCAACCTTCCTGATTCATTAAAGATCTTTGCCTTTTGTTCTCAAATGCAACTCGGTGACCTGTGTTATTCAGTTGTGAAACACTCAATAGATTATAGTTAATTCCTTTTACCCAGTTCATTTTCACATCTAATCAGATAATTTAACATTATGGTTTCTTTACCTTCAACCAGACAAGGTGAGTCATTAGCCACTCTTACTGATCCAACATTATAATACTCAAAAGTTTCAAAGGTTTCCTTATCTCCAGTCATGTGGTGAGTACAACCACTATCAATAATCAAGACATCATTCTTACTAACCTTAGATATAAGTATAGTTTCAACATACCTTTCCTCTTCGTCTAAATCATCCTTCATAGCAATAAATACCACCTCAATATCTTCATCAGATTCGGTGTCAGTATTCTCAGCTAGGTAACAAGCTTTCTTTCCTTTGTCCTTGTAGTCTCATTTGTCTCTTCTGTCAGATTTTTGGTTGCTTCGGTAATCTCTTCCATCACCTCTGTCAAACTTCTTTTCATATGATTTGTCACTGTTTCTGTCTTCTTTCCTTTTGTTAGGACATCTAGCAGAAAAGTGTCCAATCTATTTACAATTAAAACATACCAATGGTAATTTAGCTTTGTATCTACCTTTTCCTCTCTACAATCTTCCTACCATTAGTGCTTCAATCTCATCAAGTTCTTTGTCATCACTATCACTTTCACTATCATTCATCTAGTGTGTTTATGACTTGACTTACTTATTTTCAAACAAGATTTGAATGCAGACTCAATAGATGGTAAGACACTATTATCAAAGTTATTCATCTCAAATTAAATAAGTCTACCAACAAAACTATCTAGAGTGACATTGTTATTTGCTAATGCTCTCATTTCTTGTATAGCAGATACTCTAATAGCATAAACAGACATTAAGGTTCTTAGGATTTTTCTTACAACTGTTTCTTCTTCAAGTACACCTCCTACTCCTCGGATAGCATGACTACCTCTTTGATTCTGCAGCTATACTGAGTGATGTTTTCTCCTTATTTTATTCTTAGGTCATCAAACCTTCCTCTTAGGCTTTCTACCTTAGCTCTTAGCACATTTGCATCTCCTCCATGTACTAGCTTCAATTTGTCCCACATTTTCTTTGCAATGGTGCATGTTTTGACATCTTCAAATTCAGAATCAGAGAGTGAGGAAGAAAGTTCTATCATCATAGAATTGTGTTCATGCTTTTCTCTCAATTGATAAAGTGTGTGAGGTCTAGTAGGCAACACATATTCAGTATCCAAGTATTGAGTAACATCATTTCCAATGCCTGATATGTAGAGTCTTATCCTGCTTTTCCATGATGCAAAGTTGTCTTTGTTCAACTTAGGCACATCCCTTTTGTGCATCTTGTGATCTTTTTCTTGAGTCTTTAAACTTATTTTCTAAGCACACAAGCTCTAATACCAATTTTTAGAATAACTGGGAGGCGGAGTGAATCAGTGACCTCAAAATTAATCTAATAAATAAACCCAAAACTTTATACTACAAATATAAACCTCTAGTTATCTTCAATCCAACAAGATGTGTATCCTTAAATAATCTTATCAAATAACTACTACTCAAAATATATTGTTTATCCTTTTTCTTAAGCTTTACCGAATAGCAGTCTAGCCTTTACCGAAATACAATATATAACTTAGTGTTTACCAATCAATCTTGTTTTAGTATTGTGTAAAGCAAAACATCAAAGAAATGAACCATATACACATTCGACACATGGATTTTTAACGTGGAAACCCAGTTAGGGGAAAAACCACTTGGGACCGGTAACCCAAAATTTTCACTCTTCTGAAGTGAGCTCGATGAAGAGCCAACCTTGTTAAAGGTTACAAACACACTGTTAAGTGCGACCTTGTTAGAGGATTTAAATTCAATAGTTTGTCACTTGATATCTGATATTTCACTATGCTATCTTCATGAGAAATTTTTTAATACTCCTTGGGATGTATCTCAATATATAAAGGATGGTTAGATCCTACTCTGTTAAGAGATTTTCTGAATCAATGGTTAAACTAAATCAGTATATGATCTATTCATAAATACAACTTAATCTTGCAAATGTTCAGATCTATTTTAAGCTCATAATACCTTTCTGATCAATGTTTCCCTTATGTTCCTTTGCTCCACTTCTTTCTACTCAATGAATGTTGTTGTTTCTTTGTTGCTTGGTGTCCGCAGAAATCTTAGCTCTATTCTTCAGCTTGTTTGATCAGGTCTGTATGAAGACATCTTATCTTCACCAGAATTCTCTTCAACATCCTCTTCTATTCCTCCCCCAATTCATAATGAATTAGCTTGTCTCTTTTATAGACATGATTTCACCATTTCTAATTCCTTGTCTTTCTTGTTCTTGATGTGATCTGCAGATCTCTCCATTCTTTCTTTAAAGCTTGCTTTAGTTTTGTTCCATAGATTTCTTCTTCACAACTGGAATAAAACTAGCTTTAATCTCTAGCTTATCTCTAGTTTTTAACTGGTCGATGAAAATAATGTAATCAAATAGTTAACTATATATTTAGCTCCTGCTAGCTAAGTCTTTTGTCAATTCTGAAATTCAGTTCTGATCGGTGTTTAACTCCTTATTTTCTTGATCTTTTTGAGTTGTCCTCGGGTATCTCTATCCATCGGGGTTGTTTGTCTGTTGGGAAACAATGCAACTTTCAGTTCTACTCGGGTATCACTTTGGTTCTCCTTGGTAATGCTTGCTTGGGTATCACTGTGACTCTTCTTGGGGTTCTCTATTCGTCAGTGTGCATTCTCAGTCAGTGTTTGTTGTCACTTGGTGTATACTGAACTTTTATGCATTATTGATAACATAACCTTTATCTCTTTGGTTCTTTGAATTCTTTAACAATATGTATATGACCAATCAAAGTATATCAAGTTGACATCAATGAAAATACAGTACATTAACTTATTTAATGTCTTGCATATACTTTTTGTAGCTCGGTGATTATCAACTTAACATCTTCAAACATTCAATCAGTTATAGTTCATCACATATAATTACATTTAGAAACCCTATCATTATTAATTAATATTATCTCATATTTTTCCTCTAAAAAATCCAAGATGAAAATATAATTATCCCCTATTTTTTTCTCCTAAACAAGTGGAGATGAAAATATAATTCATTCTTGGAAGCATTATTCTTTCTTCCTATTTTTCCTCCTAAATAAGGGGAGATGATATTTATATTTAAAAAGGAGATAAAAGGAAAAATCTATATAAAGATTTTATTTTCATACCTCTTACATGTATTTAAATGTATATAAATTTATTTAAATGTCAAATTATAAAATGAAAGATGAGAGAAAGCAACTATGTAATTTGTGTGTGTGTTTAAAGTAATTGGAAAGTTTCTAATTTAAAAATTTATAATGCATTCAAATTATAATCGTGTATGCAATAAGTATGCTAGTAATTAATTATAATTAAAATACTTGTATTTGTCTCAATAGCAGGACTAAAAGACAATATATAGTAAAATAAAATAAATTATTGATGTTTCCTATAGCCTGAAATTGGATTTGAAATTAAAATTCCAAGGTACTTGCATCTGGAAGTACCTTAAATTAAAAATACTATATTTTAAAGTTTTTTTTAATGAAAGATATATTAAAAAAAACTAACTCTACCAATCTACTTATTTTTCACACATTTTGAAATAAATTATAAAATTATTTTGTACATGCAAGCAACCAAATATTAATATAAACCAAATATAACTCTCGGATGACAGCCCATACCTATTGGTAAATCTTTATAAGGGTTGTCTTCTTCTTAGTTGGAGCAGGTTTACAGTGGTAGAACACTAGAAATTCTGCACATATCAGTGAAGAAAAACTTAATGAATATAGAAAAAGAAGATGCATGATGAAAATGAAAAAATATAATTCTTTCAACTACAAAACTGAAAATTCTTTTAGATGCATTGATTATCCTCTTGCGCAAATGGATAATCTTGAGACTTACGCTAAACCAACACAAAATGAGACACAAAGAAGACATAAATTAAAACTTGATACAGAGAACTAAAATAAAAGTGAAAAAAAATCAAAACTTCAATCTCCAAATCTTATATTCGCGCTTCCAAGTTACATTTCATGTACATGATGGGAAATAGGAAATTTGGGATTGCTAGTCAAATATAACAAAATTTAACTATTATACAATCTAAATCCTAATCATTTTGGTACAAATTACAAAGATCTTTTTTATTCCAAGATAAGAAAGAATAAACTTGTTTGAACCTGGACGGAAGCAATGGAGCGAGGGAGGCAACGGTCAAATTTTTTGAATAAGGGTTTCAGGTGCCACACTGGTTTTGACTACAAGGGACAATCTGAAAGGAGATGGCCTTTCAATCAATGTCCAAGACAGTATTTCAAGCACCCCCAACAACCCTCTCGAGCTTGGTAGGATCCGGAGAGACAGTGGGGTGGTGGTCATTTTTCCTTCCAAAATAGCTCTGGAAGGGGGATCCATCAAGATTCAAAGGCATTGAACAATGACTATGGAGACCCAAGCAGACCGGACAAACAATGGGGAAAAAGAGGTAGATAGTGTTAAACCTGCCCTAGCTCCACCTTTATTAATTATCGAGCATAGGGAGTGGACTAGTAATATTGATCTCCTAAGATGCAAAGCTTTCTTCTTAAAATGGACGGGATCATGGCCTGCTTATGAAAAAATCAAAGCATGGGTTTATAGGCATATTAGTGCAGACTGCACCCTAAAAACCCTCTCAAATGGTTTTTATCTGGTGACATGCCCTACAAATGAGGTCAAGGAGGAAGTGATTCAGTCTGGTCCCCATTTCATGGAAGGTATGGGGCTCTTCATCAAGAATTGGGAACCAAATTTTGACCCCTCCAACCAAAAACTTGTTGATATTCCTCTGTGGATAAATCTTAAAAATCTCCCGCAGGAATATTGGAACATTGAAACCCTAACCATGGTGGGAAACATGCTGGGGAAATTCATTGACTGGGGGGAGGCACTCAATAAGAAATATCTTTCAACATATATCAAAATCTTGATCTTATGGAATGAAGTTTTCCCCCTGCCATAGCTCATAGAACTCAGATTGAGTGCGAGAACATGGAAACAATAGATAGAAAAAACTAGCTGAGAAGATGAAGAGATAAATGTCATTAGGGAAACGGGCAAAGGAAAAATACTTAGTTTTATTTGGGAAGAACTATTAAGTGAAAGAGATCATTGTGGGGCACCAAAAGATGTTGGAATAGATTATGCCTTCATAAAAACCCAAAATCCCAAAATAGCAAGGGGGGAGGGAACGAGCAAGGGAAATATGATCCCTGAGGACACTCCCATTGAAGTTTCACCTACAAACTTGGAAAAATTTGATCATCACCCCAGGCAGACTGCTTCTCCTCATAAGGATAAGCAGGATAGAGAAGACCCTGAACAATGCCAAACAATGGAAAGAAACACACAAACATAAAGTGGAGGAATTCTCAGGTCCCCAAGCATGGAACAACATAAAATATGCACTGAGGGGGCAATATAAAAGGTGGAACTGATAATTTGAATGGGGAGGAGTTGATTTCCAGCTCTACAATGCACATATTTCCACTCTCAAAAGAAATAAATCTTGTAGGGACACCAGACACACGGAAAAAACTAGAACTAGTGCTACTAGTTATGGACAAGGGGTCTAACCCTTGCGAGGACCATTTGGCTCAGAGATAGGAAGAAGATAAGGAATATGTCCTGGATACCTAGATTGACAATATGGGAATTACAATCAAAGACATCCCCATATCACCCATCAAAAACTTAGGTGACTCCTTTGAGGTTGCTAGAGACAGTGGGGGAAACGGCTTGGAACATAACGACAGTGGAGGTGGTGATGATCTAGACACATAAGACTTTATGGGACTTTCTGAGCAGCTGGATATCATAGAATTTAGATCTATAGAGAAATTAGATTCCTCCATGGATAAGGCTACACTAGGGTAAAAAAAGAGGGGAGCAAGCACCCTCGAAATGAGGCTTGCCAAGGCTAGATGTGCAAGTGGCCAACGCAAATTGACATCAGGAAAAGACAATGCCTTTTCCCGGGAGCAATGAAAATCTTATCTTGGAACATCATGGGCTGCAATGCCTCTAATAAATGTCACCTAATAAAGTGATGTTTTGATCAGGCAAAACCCAAAATAGTCCTAATTCAAGAAACTAAACTCAAAAGTGAGGAATGTAACAAGTTTGCAGCAAAATTCCCAAGACGGAAATGCTTTTTGTAGATGTTGTTGGGGCTTCTGGGGGATTGGGGCTTCTATGGAAAGGATAAGCAATGAACATTGACATCATCCACCAAAACAAATCATGGCTATGGGCTATGGCAGAGTCAAAACAACTCCTCAAAAGAATCAACATTATCAACATTTACGGCCCCAATAGCCCAGCTCTTAAACTCACTCTTTGGAATGAAATAACCAATATCATAAGGGACCATCCAAAGGAACTCTTTATCCTTGGTGGTGACTTCAATTCCATACTCAGACCGAAAGAAAAAAAAGGTGATCACAGATGGGAAGGGCAAAGTCAATCAGATTTCAACAACTTTATCATGCAAAATGGTTTAATGGAGATGGAGCTAAAAGGTGGAGACTTCACTTGGACAAACTGAAGATTGGACTTCAAAAACATAGCAGAGAATATGGATAGATTCTTCATAGGTGGAGATTTGTTGGCCACATAATGGATATGCAGTGCTGAGATTCTCCCAATAACGGGTTCTAATCACTACCCCATTGACTAAGAATATAGGGTGATATGGCTCCTTACAGGTTCCCTTTCAAGTTTAAAGCCATGTGGATACGAGCAGAAGGCTTCGATGAACTAGTGAAACTATGGTGAAATAGTTCCCCACATAGAGCAGGGAATAAGGCTTTTACATTCAACAAAAAACTTCAATTCTTCAAAGAGAAGCTGAAAGTATGGAATAGGGAATGCTTCAAAAATATTTTGTGGAGAAATTCAATCTTGAAGAGGAATTAAAAACTCTAAATGAGCATATTATCACTCAGGGAATGAACAACCTCAAATTCCTCAAGGAACAGAAACTAAAGAAAGAGTATGAGGAAATTCTTGCTAGAGAGGAGACCTATTGGAGGCAAAAGTCAAGAGAGTTGTGGCTTTAGGATGGAAACTGTAACACAAAGTTTTTCCATAACTCTGCCAAATTCAAAAGGGCAGGAAACAAATTTTTTTCCATTAAAAATCAGAATGGACAAACTACAGAAAAGGAACAAGAAATCAAGGAAGATGCAGTAAGATACTTTTCAAACATCTTTTGTGCAAAATGACAGCATAATAACCCATTCTGAGGACATTCTCAATACAATCCCAACATGCATCAGCTTAGCCCAGAATGATTTCCTCATGAAGCCAACTACTGTTGGGGAAATCAAGAATGCTTTTTTTGGGATGGGGGGAGACAAGGCTTTGGGCCCAAATGGGTTTACTTCCCTCTTTTATCAACATTTTTGGGGACTTTTGGGATCATAAGTTTGGAGAGTTGTTGAGGAGGCATGTGAGACCTACACTAGACTGTTATAGTTTACTATTTTGTTTTCATGCTTTCAGTAGTTTATGCTTTGACATACTTTGACTATCAGTGAGACTTTTTGTACTTTTGAGGATCGGTGGAATCCCGTGTTAAATATTCAGCACCTGATTTTGTAATCAGGGTACTTCTGAGATGTTTATGTCCTGATTTAGTTTTAGCTTATGTTGATGTCTTATATGGATCTAAATGTATGAATGCAATATGATGAAAATGGTTTAGGAAACCAATGCTAGGATATTTTAGTTCTAAATGCAATGTGACTTATATGCT
>MU226971.1:1781402-1801074 GCA_018584345.1 Thuja plicata | reverse complement strand
GGTTAACCTCACTCTCTCTTCTACCCATGTTTCTTTTGACTTCACCCTTGGAGGGTTAGGAAGTGGTTTAGTTTAGGATTGGTTAGAGTTACCCTACCCTTGGGTTAAGCCTTGCTCATGTTGGAGGATTGCCTATTTAAGGGAGATTATAGGATGTGTTGAGTGTTCACCCACTCTCTACCCTTAGAGACAGAATTCAGTTTGAAGGAGCCTTTGGAGAAGGAAGCTTAGGAAGGATAGCTCAACACCTTTCCACTTCACACCTTAGCTTGGATTAAGGTTGGAATTATTTTAAAGTTATTGTTATGTTTATGTATGTGTTCTTCAGCTCAAGGACTCCATTAATGGAGTCTTATGGTTTTCTTGAAGCTTTTTTTTTTTGTGTTGAAAAGTTAAATGTTTATTATCAATGTCTTTCTTTTGTGCTTTATTTTGAATGGGTCTTCAAGGTACACTCACCCTTGGGAGGGCAGAGTAGCCTTGGAGGGGTAATGGAAATGATTCCTGTTAAGTGTAGAGTCTCCCATGTGTGGAGGGATAAACTTGGGGTAACATGATACGCATGAAGCCAAGATGGGCCCGAGGGCATTTAGGAGGTATAAGGAGGTTTTTCAGGATAACATCTTGTAAAGATGGTCCTTATCAAGTCCATGTGAGGCTTATGAATTCTATGTGTGTTCTTGGCTTTCTCCTTCAGTGAGGTCTACCACTACCCCTATTTCTGGAATGTCTCTTGGAGATATTTCCTCTTGTTCATCCTGGTATTTGGGAAGTTTTCTTGTGTTTGAGAGTCCACTTTCATTTCCTGCTTGTTGAGTGTTTCTGCTTGTAACCTATTCTGGATTGGATCCCCAAGCTCGGGGGTGGCCTTGTAAAGGCCTAGGTTGGGTGGTGAGAATCCATGGTTATCCCTCTTCTATCAGGGACAGTCAGATGGAGGAGCTTGCAGAATCACCCTTTTGAGGTTGATGTGAACAACTGTAAACTGGTCATTTGTAAATCTTATGCATCGAAAGGAAATTCTCTTTGAACATGTGAAGATGGAAATTTTATGAAATTTGTAACCTATGTTGTATTAGTCTTCCTTCATTATTGTTTTGAAGTACTTATAGAGGAAGAGATAAAATTGTATGTCATGCAATCCTTATTATCAATAAAATTCTATGTACCATTCTTATTGGCTAGTTTAAATTCTGAATGCCCATTTTAATGGTGTTCTTCTTAGAATTACTTTCCCTCTCCAAAAAGTATTTATATCTAGGTATGAGATTAAGTGTTAGCTTTAATTAATGCTTAAATTTTATGATCTTAAGAGTAAATTATATTTCGTTATAAATTCTTAGTAAATTCTGGAAATAAAATAAAATAAAATAAATGAAAGTGCTTAGATTAAAATTTCCTTCCACTATAACGTGGAGGTTAAAATATAGATCGATTTGATCCAATAAAAATTTAAAAAAAACTCTCCCTTATAGCCGCTATTTTGAAAAATACAGTCCTTTTTTAATTAATTTTCACCAGTAAATATAATTTTTAATTTTTTTTTTTTTTTACTGTTCTTCTTAAGAATAATTAGTCATTCTAACTTTATATGTTTTTTATTTATTTATTTATTTATGCGCTGTGTTTTTTTTAAAAAAGGGGATTTAAAAAGAAGGGACTCATTTTTTTTAACGCCGATGGCGGAATTGGAAATTTTTAATTAAAAAAAATGTGTTTTTGGGAGGGAGGGCCGAAGCCCTACCCATCCCGCGACCTGTGCTTCTGCAGGTGGCTCGGCAGAGAGGGCCGAACCCTACCCCGCTGCCACTCTGTGTAAAGAGTGGGGCGGGGAGGGCCGACCACCCCCGCCGACCGTTGCTCCACGTCGTTCCCCCCTTTCCCCTCACCACCACCGCGGTAGGTGGTACCGCCGCCGCTGCGGCCACCATCCCACCCGCAACCCCTCTTCGCCACCGCCTGTGTCTTTCGGCCGCCCATACCGCTTTCGGTTGCAATATATATTATATTTTTTATTATTATTTATTATTTATATTTTGTGTTAAGAAATTTTATTTTAGGGTTTTCATTTGATAGTTGACTTAGATATTTTAAAAATGATTTAGATATAAAGGTGTTTTAATTAGATTTGTTTTAGATTTGCATATTAGATTTATTTATATAAATAGTTGTTTTGAATTTAGATGGTTATTTTAGGAATGTTTATATAGGGTAGGTTAGAATATTATATTTTTTTTGTGTGGTTAAGATTAATAGAAGGATATTAATAATTTATAAATGTTAAGATTTAAATTAGTTGATTATTCATTAATTCTTTTTAGATGTACTTAAAGACTTGCAATTATTTAGGGAGGTTTAATTTAGTTATTAATTAAGTATAGTTTTCGAAATATTAAATAAATGTTTCTTTTAGGAGTTTTAATTTAATTGGTTATATTAAAGTTATTATGCTTAAAAGTTTAGGTATTAAGCTTATATTCGTTAAAAATTTTAATCTAATCATTCCTTTTAATTTTAAACTTAGGTAACGTTTAAAAGTTTAACGGGTCTTAACACCCCCTTCATCTTCGTGGTATACACCTTTTAAGGGTATTATTTGCTACCTTTGACTAGCCTCATGCATGGTTGACTTTGGGTCAACTATGGTCAAACTTCCTCCAATCGTCCTGATTTTCATCCCAGTTGTTCTCCGTACCCGTTGGACCCTAGGGTTTCAGTTTCAAGCCCCTTTGGAGACAGTTGACTTTTTGGTCAACTTGGGTTGACTTTTTGGTCAACTGCCTCATTTTGTGCGCCTATGACTCCCATAGTGCATAGTAGACCCTAGAGACCCTCCCTTGCATATTCCAAGGCATGGTTGACTTTTGGTCAACCCTAGTTGACTTTTAGTCAAACCATCTCGATTTGCATGTACGAGTCTTCCTTTGGGTCTAAGCGAACCCTAGTTTGTACCTTGCACCTTTTCAGTGTATAGTTGACTTTTGGTCAACTCTAGTTGACTTTTGGTTAACTCTAGTTGACTTTTGGTCAACTACCTCAGTTTGCGTGTAGTTCCAGTTTGGAACTTTAAACATCCCTTACGATAGCTGTGAAAGCTATTCCTCTCCTTGAGACCTTTTATGGTTTTCGTTTACCCCTTGCACTATTTTGCGTGCACATGTTAACCTTATGTTTATTTGGGTATCCTGTTAATGTGTGTTAATAAAAAATTGTGTTCGTGTGTTTTTGCCCAACTTTTGGGCATGACAAGGCACACAAAGGTAAGTTCATCTTAAAAGACATGAACAACACTCTAATTACATTGGTCCCCAAAAAAATATAATCCTCTGGCTTTGGAGACTTCAGGCCAATTTCTCTATGTCATGTTATATATAAAATTATCTCCAAAACAATGGAAAATAGGCTGAAATCTATCTTGAGTTCAGTAATTTCAGAAGAACAAAGTGGTTTCGCCCCAGACAGATCAATCTATGAAGAGATCATTGTTGCCCATGAGGCCATTCACATGGTCTAAAAGGCCAAGACAGAAATAATGTTGGTAAAATTATATATCAGGAAAGCCTACGATGAAGTGGACAGGGCTTTTCTTCTCAAAATTTTGTTAAAGTTTGGCTTCTCCAAGGATTGGGTCAATTGGATAGATGGATGCCTCAACAACGTCTGGCTCTCTATTCTAGTCATTGGCAGCCCGCATGGATTTTTTGAAACATGTAAAGGCATCAGATAGGGGGACCATTTATCCCCATTCCTTTTCATCATCATAACAGAGCCCTTGGGCAGATTAATAAAGGAAAGAAGAGACACAGGCCTATGGAAAAGCATCAAGGTGGCTGTAGGAGAACCGGCCATCTCCCATCTATAATTTGCTAATGACACCTTCCTAGGGGGGGAGGCATCATGTAGAGAAGTACAATTAATGAAAACAACATTGGACACATGTACTTCAGCATCAGGTCAGTAGGTAAATTGGCTAAAATTAGAAACTTATTTCTTTAACACTCCCCCCAGCAACAACGTGAGATATGGAAAGTCCTTGGCATGAGGAAAGGCACCCTCCCATCAAAATACTTAGGAATCCCTTTGTTTGAAGGGGAGGGAAAGTCTAAAATTTGGACTGATCTAACTTCAGCAATATCTAAAAAGATGACAGGCTGGAAAGGGAAATGGCTCTCATCGACAGGCAGAATCCTATTACTAAAATCAGTTATCTCAGCAATGCCTGTCTTTCCAATGTTTTTCCTGAGGATCCCAACTACCATCATCAAAAAAATAGGATAGGGAATGAGGAAATTTTTCTGGAATGGAACAAGTCAGGAGGATAAGATCCCTCTTCTTGCTTGGGATAAGATATGCAAGTCTAAAAAAGATGGAGGCCAAGGAATCCGAAATTGGGAACTCATGAATACTGCTTTAGGTACCAAATTGATATGGGCTATTCAGAAAAAACTCAACAGTATGTGGGTACACACACTAAAATAAAAATACCTTGACAACCAAGGTGATATCCGCATCCTTACAATTAGAAACCCACCCAGGGGCTCAGCAATGTGGAATTTCATTATCTCTTGCGGAGCGGTTATCACGGATCGCATATCTTGGAATGTGGGAAATGGCCAGCTTGCAAAATTCTGGGATGACTCTTGGAGTGGACTCCCAACCCTAAAATAAAATGGGGACTTGCATGACTTGTGAAATTATTTTATTAGGAAATGGGGAGAAAACATCTCAAATTACTTAGAACTAGTTGAGGAAGCACATGGCAGAGAATGGAAATGGAAATCAGTCAACCAGGAAGACTTATCAAAATAGCAGAAAGTGACAATGAAAGAAATAATGAAGGGCAAAAACATTCTCCTCACTTCACCAAAAGATAGTGCAATGTGGTGCACTTCTAAAAGGGGGGACTATTCAGTAAAGCTAGGCTATCAACTACTGGAAAGGGTAGATAGGGAAGAACAGTGACCGACAAAGTTATGCTAGAGAAAACACTGTCTCCCCAAAGATGGGGTCTTCACATGGCTAGCCACTAGGGGAAGAATCTTGACAGTTGAAAGAAGGAAAATATTAGGATTTCGGGGGCCCACGAAATGCCTAATGTGTGGAGAGGCTGAATAAAATGTTGATCACCTTTTAGTAAATTGTAAAGTGGCTAACTCATGTTGGGAGATGATTCAACAAAAATTGGGTTGGCATGGCCCTTTACAAAACACTCTCAGATAAATTATGATTGGATGGCCCTCTGCCCCTGGGTGGTCTCGCCTTGATGCAATTTGAGACATCAGCCCTTCCACCCTGCTCTGGGAAATATGGAAGGAGAGGAATCGCAGAATTTTCAGGGAACAAAGTGAATGCTTACCTATGTTAAAAACAAGGATAAACAATTCAATAGAAGAAATCATGACAACTTTAGCAAACAAAAAATCCCTGAAATGCCCCTTCACCTAATCAGATAGAAGGATCCAAAACAATTAGCCCAGAATCAAAATTTGATTTTGGGGTAATTGCTCGAAGCATAAGGCCCAAAAAAAGAAAGGAGTAAAATGGGAACCACCAGATAAGGACTGGATCAAAATCTATTTTGATGGGGCCTCAAGGGGTAACCCTGGAGTTTTTAGAATTGGGTTCATTGCTCGAGATTGGCTAGGAATCCTATTGGCCTTTGATGTAGAGAGGATAACAGAGGGAATGAACAACATGGCTGAAGTGTAGGTAGCATTTGTAGGGGTCAAAATGGGATTGAAGCTGGGAACTAAAAATCTACACCTAGAAGGGGACTCGGTTGTAATTGTCGTGGCCATTCAAAAAAGTCACATTTGGGCATGGCACCTCCAATCCTCTATAAACTACATCTCAAAATTCCTCAAAGGCTTTGAAAATTATAAAATCTCACATGTTAGACATGAAGGCAACGTCGAGGCTGATAGATTGTCCAACTGAGCGGAAAACTTCGATGTGGTTGGTGTCAAGCAGTTTGAAAATTTCACTAACATAAGCATTGAAGAAGAAGGATGCTTGGAAAAATCATTTTAACACATGGAAAAATTTGAGACAGCTGGAAAGATTGAGACTTAAAAGGGCAAGGATGACAACAGCCAAGGTTATGCAGAGTATGGAGAAGACCATTACACCTGCAGCATTACAAGGAAAAACAAAAAGGTTGTCTGGAGAAATTTTGACACGGTCTCCGCCAAAATGGGCATAAAGAGAGAATTGGTAAGGACCTTGGTTAAGGAAAACAAAGAGGGCAGAATTCAGATGGAAGAGCTCATTGATCCTGCTTTGGTAATTTTCAGCGACAATGCGAGGGAAGATCCTCAAATGGATGTGCTGAACAATGCAAAAAATAGTGCCATTGACAGCTATAGATCAACGAAATGGACCTACTATGAAATATATGAGCTGAAAAAAAGGATGGACAGGATGGAAAAAGAAAGCATAATCAACAACCACAAAAATATTGCGGAGGAAAGGGAACTAGACAGTAGAGTGACTGAACTGAAGCATAGGGTCAAAGGCATTGAAGCTTCAATGGTTAAAATTGCAGAGCAAAGTTACAACATACTTAAAGCCTCAAATGATAACATTAAGGTAACCATTGACAAGTTTCAAGAACAAAGAGGAAACAAAGAGGATAGGCCAATGCATAGAGACAGGGATCAACTTCCAGAAGATGAAAATGCGAAGGGAACTGGAGAAGAAGCCAAGCAGAAGGTAGACTAGGAAGTTGACAAGGAGCTGGCCGAACTTAGAGAAGCTACTAGGAGAATGACTGAGCTGGAGATACGGGTGGCGGAGATTCTTAGAGACATTGCCTGACTAGCTCCCCTGGTTTTTGTTCCTAGTTTTATTGGATTTGTGTTCCTAGCTTTCTGTTGTTTGAGCCTGTTTTGCTAGAATTGCCTATTTTTTTATGGTTGTTGTGTAATGCTTATATGCTTTAGTTCACTTTTATTTCCGTTGTAGAGCTTCAGGAACCCATCAAAATCTATTTTCCTTAATCAAAAACAAATTTAATTGTTACATAATTATGTTTAATAACAATAACAATTCTTACATAATTATGTTTAATAACAATAACAATTTTATTGAGGATGGTGTAATTGAATGAAGAATGAAAAGATTCATAATTTCTAATGTCTTCTTTCTTTTCTTAATCTTAGTAAAAGGTTATTATTATCTAATTTATACATATATTAATATTAAATTAATCCTAATAGTATTACCATTGTCCTTTGTTAGGCTGAGAACATGTAATTACAATTGGAAATCCTATCATTATTAATTAATATTATCTCATATTTTTCCTCTAAAAAAACCAAGATGGAAAATATAATTATCTCCTATTTTTTTCTCCTAAACAAGTAGAGATGAAAATATAATTCATTCTTGGAAGCATTATTCTCCTAAACAAGTAGAGATGAAAATATAATTCATTCTTGGAAGCATTATTCTTTCTTCCTATTTTTCCTCCTAAATAAGGGGAGATGATAATTATATTTAAAAAGGAGATAAAAGAGAAAATGTATACAAAGATTTTATTTTCATACGTCTTACATGTATTTCAATGTATATAAATTTATTTCACTGTCAAATTATAAAATGAAAGATGAGAGGAAGAAACTATGTAATTTGTGTGTGTGTTTAAAGTAATTGGAAAGTTTCTAATTTAAACATTTATAATGCATTCAAATTATAATCATGTATGCAATAAGTATGCTAGTAATTAATTATAATTAAAATACTTGTATCTATCTCAATAGCAGGACTAAAAGACAACATATAGTAAAATAAAATAAATGATTGATGTTTCCTATAGCCTAAAATTGGATTTGAAATTAAAATTCCAAGGTACTTGTATCTGGAAGTACCTTAACTTAAAAATACTATATTTCAAAGTTTTTTTTAACGAAAGATATATTCAAAAAAAAATTTGTCTACCAATCTACTTATTTTTCACACATTTTGAAATAAATTATAAAATTATTTTGTACATGCAAGCAACCAAATATAACTCTCGGATGGCATCCCATACCTATTGGTAAATCTTAATAAGGGTTGTCTTCTTCTTAGTTCAAGCAGGTTTATAGTGGTAAAGACACTAGAAATTCTGTACATATCAGTGAAGAAAAAATTAGTGAATATAGAAAAAAAGGTGCATGATGAAAATGAAAAAATATATTTCTTTCAATTACAAAACTGAAAATTCTTTCAAATGCATTGATCATCCTCTTGCGCAAATGGATATCTTGATACTTACACCGAGTCAACATAAAATGAGACACAAAGAAGACATAAAATAAAACTTGATACAGAGAACTCAAATAAAAGTAAAAATTTCAAAAATTCAATCTCCAAATCTTATATTCACGCTTCAAGTTATATTTCATGCACATGATGGGAAAGAGGAAATTTGTGAATGTTAGTCAAAATATATAAAAAATTAACTATGATACAATCTAAATCCTAACTCTCGGCTAAAAAATTTTGATGAACAATTTTTTTTTTTTTAAAAAGAAAAAATTATGAGTAGACAAATAATAACATCTTACTCTGATACAATCCAAATTTTAATCATTTTTAAGAACTTTAATGATAACATAGACTGCTAATGAGTCATAATCTTTGGACTATCTGTAATACAAACATTTAATATAATGCTCCTAAGGAGTCCTTTGTGAATCGTTTGAAAATAAAGAAAGAACCAAAAAAAACATACTTATCGTCACATGAATAGAAAGCAAAGAATCACATAAAGAATAGCAAAGCCGATATCTTCAACGGTTTTTATTCTTATTTTGAACAATTTGTTCTTATGTTACGAAAATATATTGAATTAAACTCCTATGATTTAGGAGATTCTGATTATATTTATGTAGAAATATTCTACTTGGCCATCTATAACAATGGTGGAGATGTATAATTTCATACTAATGTTTAAATGCAATAGCGTATTTCATTGAAAAAAAGGAAACGCGGGTATTTCATGCTCACGTTTTCACCCAACAATCTAGTGTTTCCCAGCCATGAGCGTAGTTATCTCTGCTTGCACCTCCAACAATAGAAATGTTAGTTTTGCAGAATAATTGAATCAAAAAATGTATTTCGGAGAAAAAAGTGTGAAAAAAGTTTGTTTTGAAATAATATATGGTTATTTTAAACTAACAGTTAGGGAAAGATTTCAAAGAAACAGTTACGAACTAATTTCAAATAACTAAATTTAAAATATATCCTACAGAGATTAATATCCTACTTACAATTTACTCCTTAAATGGAGCGCATATCTTCTATAATTGGGATGATCATTAAGTTGATATAATGTATATAAATAAATTATATTAGTTTTAAACAATCGGATATATATTAGTTTTAAACAACCGTCAAGTCCATATGTACAACTGTATTATGTGGCAAATGAAAAAATTACATATAGAAGTTTTAAATGCTTTACAATTCTATTCTCATTTTGTAATTACAAATGTATTGTGCAAGGTAAAATAAACTTCTACTAAAATAGAATGTACTTTGGATATTAGTTTAAATTTGAGTAAAGAAATAATTTTTAAATTAAATAAATAAATATATTGAATAAATTTAATTGTTACATAAATATGTTTAACAACAATAACAATTTTATTGAGGATGGTGTAATTCAATGAAGAAGGAAAAGATTCATAATTTCTAATAACCTCTTTTTTTAGTCTTAATAAAGAGGTTATTATTATCTAATTTATATAAATATTAATAGTAAATTAATCCTAATAGTATTACTATTGTCCTTTGTTAGGGTGAGAACATATAATTACATTTGGAAACCCTATCATTATTAATTAATATTATCTCATATTTTTCCTCTAAAAAAGTCAAGATGAAAATATAATTATCTCCTTTTTTTCTCCTAGGATTAATAATAGCTTTTAGCCATAAAAACTATCTCCTATCTTATAATCTATATAAGATACGGGCTCTTGGTATCTATGACGACGCACCTATGAGCATCTTTATTGGTTTGACATACTAAACCCCACAAATGAAGACTTGATTCTAGGAAATGTGGTTCATTGTGAAGATAACAGTGACTCTGATTAGAATAATTGATTATTTTTATTATTGCAATGAATTACTTTGCTTCATAGACATGCGTTCAAGCTTTCAATGTGAGTATTTTTTTTTTTTTTTTAAATTCTGAAAAAATGTAATGTAAATGTATGTATTATGTCATTTCAATAATAACAAATAAATGATCAAAATTGATGAATTATAGCTCTGAAAAATACTCTAATTGTAATGTTCAAAGAAACTCCCACAACAATTTAAAGTTGAATATAAAAATTGTACATAAACTAAGTATGTTGACATTAGTATTGGTTCATGTATGTTATAGATCATATTCAATTATATTGTACTTTTTATTACCAATATGTTCACCTTTATTTTATGTACATTACTCTAATAAATTGGCATCTTGATCATTTAATTTTAAAAAAGTAGTGTGTAATTAAAGGCATGACCATATTAATTGAAAAAGGTGAAATCCAAATTATTTCTAATGTATATGAAAATAATTCCAAGAATGTGACTTATTTCTCTTTTGTTCAATAAGTCTATGTGTTAATGTTCATAAAACCTATCAACACATATCTATCTAATTCAAGAAAAAAAATCTTAAACAAATTTTAAGTGACAACCAAAATTATGCTGTTTTTTTTAACAAGAAATACAACACATACAATGCACTATGATTTATTTAGTCATTCTTTATAAATTATAATTGTCAATCTTACAACAATATAGTGTTGTTGTTTCTTTATTGTAAAAATGTTTCGAGGATATACATGTTCTCTATATTTTATTTGCTCCCCTCCTATGATACTTATTAGTTACTATTTATTAAAAAAAATGATTGTTCTTTTATATCAGGAGATTCTTCAAATCATGGATCTTTCTCAAAATGAATCAGAAATTATTGTACCAAGTTCATCTGCCTCGGTGAACTCTAATGGCTCCACTCAGACACCTATTGAAAAATGTGCAAGATCTGTGTTGGAAAGCTGCTATAAAATGCTTAAAGAATTTGAAAACGCAGCTTTATCTATAGATTACATTGGTGAGAATGAGATTTTGCAAATGAAAGATGTTGTGGAAAAGGTTAAGGAGACATATACTAGAATCGTTGATTTTCCAGATTTTATGAAAGAAGTCTATCGTGATCATTCTGAAAATGAAGGTCGAAATACTATTCTCATTAGTGAACATTTCGTAATATCTTTACACCGCCACAATTAACTACAATTAACTACCATTGGTAGAGTTTTGATATTTTTCAAAAAGTAAATTTTTGTTTATGCATGTTATAAAATTTTATATTATCATGCATAATATATAGTTTGATCTTCAAGAAATTGTTATGGTGTAAGAGTGAATTGTATTTCCCTTATTGTTTAGATCCAAAACATGTATGTGGTTTTCTATATCAAACACAAAGTCAATTTTTGAACTACAAGTGTTTTATTGAATATAATTTTGTAATCTGGAAGCTTGATTAAGTTTCCCTATTTTGTGGAGCTTCATTGGTGTACATCTTCAAAAGGCAAGTGAATAACTTACTTCCATATTAAGAGATGCGAAATCAAATCAGAAATTAACAGTAGAAAGAGAAAAAATCAGATTTAGAGAGATGAAATCAAATCAGATCAAGATGAATTAGAATCAAGAAAAATCAGCTTCCTACACTGCTCTGGCATTTCTCGGTTGTTAACGAGTTCCCAATTCAATTCTAGTAGAGCACTTCTCTTTTTCTGAGATTCCATTAAGAAAATAAGGGAAGAAAGAGTAAAGATTTAATTCTACCTTGAGGGTTTCGATCAATGTTAACTGTCATTGCCGATTGATTTTGGCTAAGTTAAATAATATGAGCAGTCTACATGAAATTATATTTGTGAGTGAGTACACTATTGCAAAAGCACTGGTTGTGTTAAGATTAAATTCTAAACTGTTAAAATGACCGAAATCAAGCAGAACGTAAAAATTCGTAATATGTCACAAAGCAGAGTCTTCAAAAAATTAGGGCATTCAGATTTGGGATTTTTTTCAAATAATGAGGTGGCAAAAAATGATACCAGTAACAATGGTTATTCGGGGTATTGTTTTAACTGTTGGCTATATGGCCACAGAGCGATCGATTGTCGTCAAACACATGTAAAATCACCAAGCCCTAATTATGAGCATCTTAAACCGTTCATTGCCAAGCAAAAACAGAGGAGTTTGGAAGAAGGCAAGATTTCTAAAGATGAGGTGAAACAAAAGAAGATAGATCTCCTAGAAAATGAACTTACCTTGAGATCTAGGACATGCACAGAAAGAAAAAGAAAAGATTGCAGTGGCAATCGGATTCCAAAAATCTTCACAGTTAATGATTTGGATGGTCAGCTTAACAAATTTTCTAAAACTAAGTATGCACTGCATAATTTGAGTATTATCAGGGTTGAGAGGACCCTAGAGTCCAGGACTAAACTAGTCAAACATCCCGATGATCCTCATTATGCCTTGAGGAGAGGTGGACTCTCAGTGGTCCAGGTGGACCCTGGGAATACAAGGCTGAAGGAGCATGATTGGCAAGTGGTTAAAGGGAAAAAGAAGGTAAGATCTCATACCCTGGATAATAAGAGTACTACGATTTCACTGAGAAATTCATTTGACTCATTGAGAACAAAGAAGGCTTCTTCAAAAGTTGGCAAATATTACCCACCCCATATATGCAATAAGGGTTTGCAAAGGAAGGGAAATCTCAGGGATGAGTGCCACAAGCACATAGCTTTTCATGGATCAAATCCGGAACACATCCCATCTTCCCTTGTTAAAACCTTGAGTTCCCATGCAGGGTTGGTCACTAATGGGAAGAATATCAGTCATCCTAAATCTAAGACTCTTCCGCACAATGGCAATTACTACTCTCCTCCCCATCAACATTTTGCTGGTAAGTATCCAAAGCAAACGCCCAATTAGATCTCTACTGAGGTAAAAGAGTTACAAAAAAAGGTATCCTATTATGTTTACACACCGCCACATAGGCAGAACTGTACTCATTTGCCTGATCTCAATAAAGCTAAATTTTTTTCTAACTATGATTCTAACAAGATAATTTTAGAGGATGAATCTATAGCACAGAAACAGAGATATTATGAAGACACAGGTATTATTGTCCGATGGAAAGGAGTAGGAGCTAGCATTCTGGACATCACAGAGGCCCTAACAGCTATGCTCCCCAGCAAGGTAAGTATTACTACCCTTATTGATTCTTTCTTTCTCATAGATTGTAAGAAATCAGAAATTAAAAACACAATATTAGACAACCATAACCTGAAATTCAGGCATAAATCTTTTTTCGTAGCTAATTGGATGCCTCTCTGTTCAATCCATTATATTTAGAAAACTTTGAGGTAGAGAAAGCTATTTCTCTTAGAAACTTACCAGTAGAACTCTCAAATATAGATATTGTTAGTAAAATAGGCAATAAAATCGGTAAATTTATAAGAATTAGTGACACTGTACCTAATAAAACAGAGAAAACTATCATCGTTAAGATGAACATTCACCATAATTTTATTCGTCATATTAGTCTATGTTTCAATGCTAACACAATAATCATTAATCCAAGTATTACAGAAAATTTCTTAGAATCTAATTATAAAAATAATATTAGCCATCCGGATGATATTATGGAATCCAAGAAAATATCTAATCTCTTAAACAAAAGAATGGATGTAAATATTAACCTGCTTCCAGACAAAGGGGGTTTCTCTATCACTAAAGTAGGGGAAATCATTACAAAAATTCTACCCCCCCTACAACTTTCCAATTCTCCTTGCAAGCCTACTTAGGAAACTGAGGTCACCAGCAGCCAAGTACCAGTTGCTGAGGCACCATTATTAATGAATTTGGAGAGTGTTTCCCCTCATCTCATACCAGGTGTAATCGACAACTGTGATTCTCTGCTAAGAGAACAGTCAAAGGTTAACCTAGGTCTTGAAGAGAGTGAAATCCTACCAGAAACTATAGAGAAGTTGCCACCCCTTGATTCCGCAGCTCAGTCTGATCCCATGGGGTTTTCGGCTAAGGACTCAATATGCACCAAGGATAACTTGCTAACCATCAAGAATCCCTTCAGAGGATTCACCACAGGAAAAATCCTCTGAAGAAGAGCAATGCAATACAAAAGTTAAAATTATAACAGATTATATAGGGGAGACCGTAATAGATGAACTCATGGAACTATCTATAAGTGAAATTTGTGATGAAGAAGAGTTGAGATATCAAAAGGATGTCTTAATAAGAAAGATATTGTCTCTCAGAAATTTTGGAGAGGAAGATGTTGTTCAAATGGAGTTCCAAAGTAAGGATGAACTTACAAATCCTATAGAACTGGAAACTCCTAATGAAACCTCTCTTGTTGACCTGGAAAAGATGATAGAGTCATATGGTCAAGAGACCATAGATGCTGAAGATTCTCTCATCGAGATAGATAGAGGGGATGGAGAAGATGCACAAACTGATTTCCTAGTCTCTTCTCCACTTCTGAGAGATAATGCAGAAAACAACACAGAAAACATTGATGGACTATTTGGTATCTCAAATGTAGATAGACATCTTGGAATAGCCATCAATATGGAAGGCTTGTCCTCCCCCAATATCAACAAGATCAAAAAGAAAAGAGGGAGGAAATCATGCATAGAGCTTAGGAACATAGCAGGCAGCGCTAAAAATCAAATGAAGATCTCTGACTTACTGAACAGCGGGAAGGGGAAGTGCCTTCCCAAGGAGCAATGAGAGTGACATCCTGGAATGTTAGGGGCTTAAATTCCCCTAACAAACAAATACTTGTTAAGAGTTATCTTAAGAACTTTGATTCAGAAATTATAATTCTACAAGAAACTAAATTAAATACTGACGAAAGCATGAGATTTAACAAAAAACTCGGCATATGGAAATCAGAATTTGTACCAGTAGTGGGTGCATCAGGAGGCTTAGCAGTCTTATGGGACCCTCAAAAATTTTCAACCTTATTCTTGTCTAGCAGCGGTAACTGGATGGTCCTGAGGATTTCCAGCCTCAAGACAAATCTAAAATTTAATTTGATCAACATTTATGGACCTATCCAAAACATAGATAAAAGAAGGGTTTGGTAGGAAGTCCAATACATACTACAATCAAACATAGGAGAGACACACATCCTAGGTGGAGATTTCAATGCTATCTTAAGCACCAGTGAAAAGTTTGGAGGGTCAAAATACATCTCCCAATCTCAAAAAGATTTCAATCAATGGGTCATGGACAATAATCTAATTAATATCGATACTATTAACAGATCTTTTACCTGGAACAATAGAAGATCGGGCTTTAGCCACATAGTGGAAAAATTAGACAGATTTTTGTTTAGTGGAGAAATAGATAAATTTGATCAACTTTTAACCGCAAAGATTTTCCCAGATGCAGGATCGGATCATTTCCCCATTAGACTTACAATTACCAAAAATTGTAAACCCAATAGAAACCCGTTTAAATTTGAATTTATGTGGTTCCAAGATCAGGACCTCATCAATCTTTTAGAACAATGGTGGAATCAAACAAAAGTTGAGGGGTCTAAGATGTAAAGCCTAGTTACCAAACTCAAAATTATTAAAAACAAAGTCTTGGAATGGAACAAGAATAAATTTAACAACATCTTCGAGGAAAAGATTCAGACCGAACAGGAGCTAGAGAATCTTAATAACTTAGTCATAGCCCATGGCATGAATGAAGCAAGCTATCTAAAGGAAAAAGAACTCGTGACTAAATATAATGCAATTTTACTTAAAGAAGAAATATATTGGAAACAAAAATCCAGGGAAACTTGGCTCAAAGAAGGAGATAATAACACTAATTTCTTCCATAAATCAACCAACCTAAAAAGAAACATTAAYAGGATTTCCAGGATTAAAGATGAGAGGGGGCATCTCTTGGAAGATCCTAAAGACATTKCAGACYGGATCATAAAATTCTACAACTCTCTTCTTAATAATTCGGAAGCGGTTAACCTTCATGCACAAAATGAAATGCTTAGGGCTATTCCTAAGCTAATATCAGATGAGGATAACATTATGATCAATAGTAAATTCACCTTGGAAGAAGTCAAAACTGTCGTATTCCAAATGAAGCCAGAAAAAGCCCCAGGCCCAGATGGCTTTCAGGCTAGTTTCTTCCAAAAATGTTGGCACTTTATGGGAACCGACATCTGGCAAGCTGTGGAGGCTACCAGGAACTCCGGTGCTATCTTATCAGAAATTAACAATACCTTTTTCGCACTTATTCCCAAGAAAAATGAATGTACTGACCCAGGGGATTTTTTTCCTATATCACTTTGCAACACTATTTGTAAAATACTATCAAAATGTCTGGCGAATAGACTTAAAACTATCCTCCTGATTTTAATCTTAGAAGAACAGACAGGCTTTGTAGCCAATAGATCAATCTTAGATGGCATAGTCATCACCCAAGAACTAGTCCATACCACACAAGCTACCAAGGAACCAAGTATGTTCATAAAAATAGATATTCGAAAGGCATACGACAAAGTCGATTGGAGATTCCTATGTAAATGTTTGGAAGCCTTTGGCTTTTCCAAGCAATGGATCAATCTCATTTTCAAATGTATCTCTACTCCCAAGATCTCCATCCTCATTAATGGAACTCCAGAAGGTTTTTTCGGTTTATCTCGAGGTATCAGACAGGTGACCCACTGTCGCCCTTCCTTTATGTTATCATGGCAGAAGCCTTGGGAAGAACTATCACAAAAAAGCAGGCAGAAGGTAGGATTAAAGGTCTAAAAGTTGCAGATAATATTCCATACATAACCCACCAACAATTTGTGGATGATACAATCCTTCCAGGTTCTGCCAATTGTCAAGAGGCTATGGCCTTCAAAGATGTCCTTAACCTATGCATGAAGGCCTCCGGTCAACAAGTCAACTCTCAAAAATCGGAGATCTTCATCATTAATACTTCACCTAATCTAGAAAAGCAAATCTGTAATACCCTTGGTTACAAAATGGGTAACTTTTTGTGTAAATATCTAGGTATAGATTTAGATAAGGGCCAACAATCTTCCAAACTTTGGCAACTAGTACTACCGAAAGTTCAAGATAAGAAAAGCTCTTGGAAAGGTAAGTGGCTTACCAAGCCTGGTAGAACCATAATGATTAAGTCAGATTTGACTGCCATTCCAACGTATTAGATGTCTATCCTCCCCCTCCCTATTAATTTCAAGCATAACTTAGATAAGATGTTAAGAGAATTTTATTGGCAAGGTTCATCTGAGGAAAAGAAATTGGCCTTAATCAAATGGGCTAACCTATGTAAACCAATTTCTATGGGTGGTTTGGGTATAAAGAACCTCTTGTGGAAAAATTGTGCCCTAGGTGCAAAGCTCATATGGAGACTCTTCAAGGAACCTAATTCTAAATGGGCTTCAATTTTACTTCACAAATATATCACATAGGTCGATCCCATTAATATTTTCAGGGCTCAATCTCATGTTAAAGGCTCGTGCATCTGGAACTTCATCAAAGACTCTATAGGTATTATCAGCAAGTATCTCACGTGGGATGTAGGCCTCGGGGATCATGCTCTATTTTGGGAAGACTCCTGGGCAGGCTTCCCCTCGCTAAATAAGGAGGGCTTCTCGCTGAACTTTATCGAAGCATGCAAAGATAACATCGGTATATACCTAAAGGACTATATTGGATTAAACAAGGACTATGATTTAATTTTGAACTCCGATGGATTGCCTTCAAAACAAGAAAGTTAGAAATTACTCAGTATTATCAAGGACAGAAACATCACAATCAAAAATAGATCAGACACCCTCTTATGGGTAGGTTCCAATAATGGGGAATACTCAGTAAAAGATGGCTACAAAACCATAATTCGTGAGAAACGCTTGGAAAATTTAGATATTCCCCTTAATCTTTGTTGGAACAAAACCTGCTTACCTAAGGCTGGGATGTTTTTATGGGCCGCTCTGCAAGATAGAATCTTAACTTTGGATAGGATTTGTAAGTTAGGCTTAGAGGGTCCTTCAAGGTGTCCCTTATGCCTTCTTAAAGTGTGGCCAACTCTCTATAAAGACAATCTCTATAAGGACATATGGACTATTTCCCCTCTATCCTAGTTTGGGAAGTTTGGAAGGAGCGTAATAGAAGGATCTTTACTAACCAAAAACTGGATTGGAAAAACATCGTTAATAAAATCGAAGCTTCAATAATGGAAACTATCAATAGCAAACTTCATGATACTACATGTTACGAGGACTCCTTCAGATCCTGGGATAACAAGATCAGACTAAAATGGCCCTCACTGAACATACCAACACTTTTTGGCAGAGGAGGTATCAAAGCAAAATCATATAGAACTAATTGGATTTGGATCCCTCCCGATGAAGGTTGGGTCAAGTTAAACTTTGATGGGGCATCCAGAGGCAACCCCGGGGTAGCAGGCATTGGTGGGATCATCAGGAATTGGAAGGGAGAAACTATTATTAAACATGCTTACCCCATCAAACCCGCTACGAACAACATGGTAGGGTGCCTTGCTGCTCTGGAAGGCCTCAAAATTTGTAAAAAACTCAATTTTTCAAAATTAACGATCGAAGGTGATTCTCAAATTATCATTCACGCCATAAGAACCAAAAAGACTCCCAACTAGATTATCAACTCTAAGATTGAAGAAATTAACCTTATTCTAGAATCCTTCCCTGAGGTTGTTGTTAAACACACATACCGGGAAGGTAATTCTGAAGCCAATTCTCTAGCTAATTTAGGTGCCAATGGTATCTCTATTTTGGAATAATTCAATTTTTCCTAACTCTTTCTGCCTATCTGATTATTCCTTTCTTCCCTTCTTGCTTTCTTTCCAAGATTCTCCTCATATTTTGGAGCCTCTGAGTGGTTGTGTTGGCCTCGCTCGTCCCCCCCTTGCCACCCGCCAGCTAATGATTATGATGATGGCTCCCTTTTAGAGTAGGTGTTCTTGTCACTAGTTTTCAGCGTTTTAGCCTGACCACATGTTAACTAGGCACCTGCCCCCTGCTTTGTGCTACATTCTATACATGTGACCTACTCTCTCAACCCCTCCAGATGCTTCCGGTATCTTCTAGATGTTGCGCTCGTTCCCTTTCTCCTTTTACTTACTTATATTGAGGCATCCTTTCTTCCACCAAGCGTACTTTTATGTGAACCCCTACCTTCGTGAAGCTATGTCCTCTTTTTCCCTTGGCTTCACCATGGAAACTAAGTTGACTACGTTCAATTTAGGTGGGTACAGAGCCATGGCATTCAGGGGCAATTTTTACATATATAAATTTATACATACTATTTTATGTATACATTTATATATATAACCTATATAGCATTTGCATTACTATGGATATTAAGAGGCCATGTAATGTCTGCTGCACTGCCTAGATCATTTGGATAAAGGAATATTTTCAAAAATCTCTTTCTTATACTAGGTATCTTGTATATGTTTTGTATAATTAGGCTTTTAGGCTGTAGCTTTTTTATTATTGTTCATTCTAGGCCTTTAGCATTTTGATTAGAGGTTTCTTATTATCTCCAGTGTATTGATCCAGGATTTCTAGGCT
>MU226971.1:1768736-1781352 GCA_018584345.1 Thuja plicata | reverse complement strand
AATCTAGAAAGGATATCAGGATTACAAAGGCTATATCAATTTTAATCAGGCTACCATAATTTATAGCATCATTCCATTAGTTTACTTAATGTTATTGATTTTATGAAGCAATGCCAATAGTCTTAGATGGAAGGATTACAGTTATCAGTATTTTCCTCATCAAGTAAGTATAAAAATGAAGGTAAATTGGTTTTTATCCTATCTATTTTTTCTCTTTTTAAACTGCCACAAATTTAACAATATGGTTTCGAAGGTTTGTTGTTTTTATTACAGGAGGAAATTGCCATTTTGAGACATTTTGGTAGCAGGCACTCAAAGAATCTATGAAAGTTTCTACAGAAACGTCATCTCTTAAGATCCACACGGGCAAGATGCCCCTATGATATTACTGTAATGAAAATGTAATAGAAAATCTGAAAAATCATAAAATATCCAAATAGTGGGTATGCCCACTCAAATTATAAATGCAAAATTAAAATCTCGATAAACATCGAGTCGTGAGTATGCCCACGGCATCTTTGTACTAAGTATTAGGACTTAAGTCCCGGGCACCGCTGGAGGTTTTCTCTACCCCGCTCTTTCCTACCAGCGTCTGCACTAAGCGGGGTTTTTTTGTAATTTTATTTTTAATAATAATAAAATCCTTTATGGCTTCGGCCTTTTACCGATAAAAAAAAAAAAAGTTTCCCTATTTTGTTACTTGACAAAAATAAGATAAAATTATTAATATAAGATTTTTTCATAACTAATAATATTTTTAAACAAAATAAGTATTATTCATATCTACAATTAAATTTTTTTATGACAATTCAATCATTAAAGTAAAATCCAAAATATTGAATATTTATTATATAAGTAAATTTGACTTCAAACATATATTTAATTATATAATATTGTTAAAAAATAGTTTAAAAATATTCTCAAATTAAGTCTTTAAAATCTTTTTTGTGATTACCAATCAAATACATACAAGTAAATTTGTGAAATTACCATTTCCTTTTGTTAACAAAAAAATTTTCTTTGATTAATACTTTATTGGAATTGAATTTACACCGAAACTTGTACTATAATATTTATTAATAAACCCTATCCCTACGAGTAACTCTAACCCTTTATCTAAATGAACAACAAATGTAAATTTCTAAATATTAATGGTATCCCTATGTATAAGTGTAATTGGGAAGATTAAAAACAACACTATAGTAAATTAAACCCTTATCTCATAAAAAATTGAAGAAAAACCATAAGCTAAGTTATTCCCAAACCCAAACTCAACACTGTAGAAATTTGAACCTAATACTAGACCAAATTATTCTTAATGATGACTCTAAATAAAATAAATAACCCTACACTAAGCTAATTAAAATTCAAACCTTAAACATATATGAACATTATAAAAAATGTCACTTTTAATAGGATAAATAGGAGAGCGAGAGAAATAGTGGTAGAAATTTAATAGGAGAGATAAATATAGTGGGAATGATATAGGATGAACAAACAGAAGGAGAGGTAAGGAGATAGAATCAAATTAAACTCTAACCCCTTCAAAAAATAATATTCAACATAATTAAACCCTAAAATTAATGCATAAGGTTAAATAAGTAACAATCATAACTTTGAGCCTAATGTAATTATAACACTTGAACAAATATTAAATCCTCAAACTTACAATAAATCAAATTGAATAGTAAATCCAACACAATCCAAACTCAAAACCAAATTGAACCCTAACCCCTTCAAAAAATAATATTCAACATAATTAAACCCTAAAATTAATGCATTTCGTTAAATAAGTAACAATCATAACTCGTAATTATAACATTTGAACAAATATTAAATCTTCAAACTTAGAATAAATTAAATTGAATCTTAAATCTAATAGTAAATCAAAGACAATCCAAACTCCAAACCAAATTGAACCCTATCTCTAATAGTGAAAATATTTAAACTTAGTTCCAAATTAAATCCTAAACCTAAACTAAATAAACTTCAACTAATAAATATAAAAAGTTGAATTGTAATGGTAAAGCTAATTGAAACTCTAAAATTAAAACAAATAGAATGACACAATCCTAACTGTACATTAAATTAAACCTTATATCTCTTAGCTTTCTTTATATATATTATATAATATATAAATAAATTATATATATTATATAATATATAAATAAATTATAGTATACCTTTGCATTTATATTATCACTTTCTTTACAAAGTTTTAGATTGTGACACAAAAATAGAAACAAACCAAAATATAGATGGTTTGGGGAAAGACTGTAGAAAAGATGCACTTGACTGTCAGACATTTTCCTATTGCCTGCTTTGAAATATCAGAATACTACAAAAATAGCGAAACAAACCAAAATATAGATGGTTTGGGGAAAGACTGTGTAGAAAATATGCACTTGACTGTCAGACATTTTCCTATTGCCTGCTTTGAAATATCAGAATACTCCAAAATTTTCTTTCTAAATGCACACTCTTCCTTCATTCTTCACAGTAAAACAGAGACGACACTGTTCTCTGCAGATTTGCAGATTTGTTTTGGTCGTCTCTGTCCTCTGCAGATTTATTTTGAATACAAAACAAGAAATGATCGATGCAGATAACAAAGTAACTATTCTGTAATAATACGAAAGAATAATGATCGATGCATAAAACAGAGTAACTATTTTGGAATTTAATACTGAAATTTCTTCCAAAATTTGAGGGAAAATAATAGAAAAGCTTTGCAACATAAAAAATACATAAATGAAAATTAAAATTGGAAAGAGGATAGGATACAGTACCTTTGTATGCTACTATCTTCTTTCATATGCGCAGTGCCAATCGAGTGCATACAGAGCTCAAAATGAAATATATAACCTTCCTCTTCCTTCTATAATTGATCCCTCATCTCTCCAATTAAATCCCAAAACCCAAGTGCTAAAATCGATCCCTAATTTCTTCAATTAAATCCCAAAACCCAAGTGATAAAATTGACCGTGATATCTTCAACTTAATCCCAAAAACCAAGCGGTAAAGTTGATTTCTAAAGTCTTCAATTAGAAAAAGAGAATCAACAAATTGTTTCAATCAGTAGCAGAAATCCCGGAAAAATCTTGATTAATCATTAGAAGCGCGAATCGTAACTTTTTGCCTTTTTTTCTCCATTAAAAACTGTGATTCTTTTTTGAGTAAATAACGGTCCACATATTTTTACTGATTTGTTTGCGCATAATCACGAAAAAATCGTCTATATCTTCGAGGACGATTTTTGGTTCAGAAGAGGTTTTTTTTTTTTTTTAAAGTGCAGTGTCTGTTGCTCCGGCTAGAATGACGTTTTTTTTTTTTTAATTTTTTTTTTTTTTTTAATTTCTTTCCTACATGGCAACAACAATGGACAATCTGGAAAATAAACAGTCATTTTAAATTATTTACATATTAATTTTTAAAAAAAAATATTAAATACATATTTTTAAAAGAGGGTATGAAATTTGTAGAATGTGAAGTTTTGTCAATATAAATTTATTTTATGTAATTTATTCGAGAAAATTTTTACACAATCAAACCGAGAATAAATTACATTACATAGATATGGATTGTGGAAATCTAACATCTTTGCATATAAACTTATTTCTAGTTTTTTTTTTACAACTTTATTTTTTAGGACTTATGTTCAAGTTTTAAATAGTAGTAATTTCTAAATAGTAACTAAGGACAATGTCAAATCATCTTTTTTTTATATTTAAATAATTTAAATAGAAACATTCTAATCCAAAATAATTTTTAACATCCTCGTGAAACCATAAGATAATACCTTCAAAATATGACTTTTTCCCTTTAAAATTTATAAATAATTTTATATATTTAATTATTAAAAAATCAACCAAGCCAAGTTTACTTGCTTTAATTGAAGGCCTTCATTAAATTGTAGAAAAACTTTGACAAGTTTTTGCTATTGTCCCAATTCAAAAATCAATTGAAATCTCATATTTTATATTAAAAGAGAGAAAATTTCATTTGGCTTGAATTAATTCTATAAGATTGACTTTCATTCTATCTTAATACTTCGATTACCAAGAATTTACTCCATCTCAACCTTCTAAATTTTCTCTCCATCAAACTTCTAAGAATTCAATGTAATTATCTAGTCTTTCGATGGTAATGTTTATAAAAAGGAATTGGAAAAAAAAATGGAGATAAGATAAGATAAGATAAATTTATTAATGTCCAACAAGAGACCACCAAGGGTCTAAGGGACTAGAAATGTATAGCAAAAGGAATAGCAAACCAACAGACCACCAAACAGTGGTTGGGAAAGCAACCAAGAGCAAAAAAAGAAAGAAGAGAACCAGAAATAGCAAGCAAGAAGAACATACACAATAGAAGGACTAAGGATCATTTTCAGGTAGAAAGAAATCCAACACTGAAGGATAATGATCCAGATGAGCAAGAACCCTGGGCCATCGATGTGAGCTGCTAGAGATGTGTCGCTGACGGGTAAAGGTGTTGCGGGGTCTCACAGATCTAGAGTGACCGGTGATGGAGGCAATGTGAGGCCGCTTCACCCCCCGTAAAGGAGACAAGGGCTAGAAGAAAGTCATAATGAGCTGATCGGATATTTGTCTCTGGGGGAAAACAAGTTGTAGAGTATGCTCGCAGAGTTGTACAGTCTCATAGAGATAAAGTGTCAGGCATCTCTGATCGATGTAGCTGAAGAAAGCAGTCAAGGAACTGCACCCTCTGAATAAGCAATAGAATCTCCCTTTGATCTCATAGTAAGTAGGACAACGGAAGATGAAGTGTGTCTCAATCTCAATCTCGGCCAGGGTGCATAACCTGCAAATCTGATCATCTTTGTCAATGTGATGGTCTGTCTGGGCTCAAAGGCAGTGAGATCCGACCCTGAAAGATCCCAGCGTGATGCGAAGGGCGTGGGAGAAGACATGTGTCACTTTTTTCAATGGGAACACTGTACTGCAAAAAATTCATTTAATAAACACATCATGGGGCCGTGAGATAGCCATGAGATAATTGGTGCGCTCCTAGTTATTTTCTTTTCTAGTTGTTTGTGTGTTCCTTTTTTAGTGGCAATTGTTTAGATAGTTACTATTTTTGGTTTGTTTTATCCTTTTTAGGAGATTTTTTATGTTTATTTTTATTAGTAGAGATATTAAGGTGGTGAAGTTTGTTTTTGCTACAAGATTTTTAGTTTTAATATAAACAAAATCTCACAATTTCATTACCTTTGTTTCTATCATGGCTTTCCTTTGTGTGTTACGATGATGAATGTGAATTATTTTTTATATTTTTGTTTTGATTAGAATGTTTAGTTGCTTTGTGACTTTTACACAAGAGTTGAACATTATCTTTGGAGATTTGTTTATAGAGGATAGAGGTCTAATATGTGGCAATCTGTATTGAAGTAGTCAACAAAAGCCTAGGGGGGAGTCCATATAAATTGGGGAAGGGGCAAGAAAAGTCTTATCCATCATAGGAATGTTGCTAATACCTTAGACCCTACATGGATAGGCTTATTGGAGTCTTAAAAATCTAAAGTTCTAAGATAAATGCACTTCTAGATTGGGTCTAAGAATTGGAGAAGTACTTTGAGGTGGAGGATATTAATGAGGATGATTTGAAATGAGTGAAAATTGGTGTATCCAAGTTGAAGTCACATGCAACCCTATACTAGGAGAATGTGCATATTTCTAGAAGAAAACAAGGAAAAGATAAGATAAACTTTGGCCTAAGATGCTAAAACATTTGAGAGCTCATTTTTTCCATATGATTACCAATAAACATTGTTTAAAGAATTTCAATTGTTGAAACAAAAGAAATCATTTCGTACAAGCTTATATTGAATAGTTCATAAGGCTTTGAATTTGAACTAATATAGAAGAAATTGAAGGGCAAGTAGTGGTTAGGTATGTCAATGGACTAAAATTTCAACCTTTGGACGAGCTTGCATTGTTAAAAGTATCTATAGTGGATGAAACTTATGAGTATGCACTAAGGGCATAAGAGAAGTTAAATCGAAAGGGAAAATTTGTGAGTAAGAGAGGTGATAACTACCAGAACCAAGGAAGAGGGAGTTCCTCCTAACCAATTGAAGAAGAAGACCTAGATGAAAGTGCTAAGACAAACTTTTAGGGAAGGGGAAGCTTTATAGGTAGAGGATGTAAAAATCTTCCATTGAGGCAGAGGGAGCCCTTGAATATTTTTATTTGTGATAAAGCCCACAAGGCTATAGATTACCCTCAAAACCCTAAAAAGGGTGACGGTAGCCCAAGAATCTGAAGAAAAAACCTTGGACAAAACAAGTTGAGGTTGACTCAAGAGAGAAGCTAATGTTGAGAAGATCCTTAATACCTAGGGACAAAGAAACTCCTAAAGTTAATTGGAAGAGCAATAGTATCTTCTTAATGAAATGCAAATGTAAGAAAAAGGTACGTAAGGTTTCACACGTGGTGGATCTGATGATAATTTAGTGAGTATAGAAATGGTTGACAAATTACAACTTGTTTGTGTTCCAAAATCAGAACCCTACAAGATTTTTATTGTGAAAAAGTGATCATAGTGTGCTTGTGGATAAATATTTTTGATTCAACATTGGCTTTTATGAAGATAAAGTGCTTTGTGATGTAGTGTCAGTGGATGCATATAATTTGTTCTTGGGAAGGCCTCAGAAGTGCGATAGAAATGTAACCCATAAGAGTAGAGACAATACTTGTGAGTTCAGCATAAAAGAAAGACAACACTCTTAAAACTATGGAAATAAAAATATGCACTTGAAATGATAGCCTTGTCTCCTATTTCAACTAGCTATACGAATATTTGCAATAAGATCAAGGGATCAACTCATTATTTGCTATGGCTAAAAGAAGATAGAGAGTCTAGTAGGATCCAACCTTCATCGGAGATGCACAAGTTGTTGAAACATCATTCTGATATAACTCTAGAGGAGATGACCTTGAGTTTATCTCCTTCATGATGTATTACATACCATATTGACTTAGTGCTAGGGTCCAAGATTGTTAACCAATCGTTATATTGATTATCCCTAATAGAAAGTGAATAAATGAAAAAGAATAATTGTGAATTATTAGAAAAAATATTCCATGAGCTCTTGTGCCACACTAGCTTTACTTTCACCCAAAAAGGGAGGGAAATGGATAATGTGTGTAAAATCTAGAGTTATCAACAAGATCATGGTAAAGTATTGGAACCCCCTTCATAGAATGGATTAAATGGTAGACTATTTGGCAAGTGCTAAGAATTTCTCCAATTAATCTGAGAAGGGAAAGAATCTAAAACAGCATTCAAGATCAAGGATGGCTTAAATGAATGGTTGATGATGTATTTTGAAATGTCTAATGCTCCAACCACTTTTATGTCACACCATAAAATAGGTATTTAGACCCTACATAGAGAAAATTATCATAATCTATTTTGATGATATTTTTATTTTGGAAGAAAATTTGACACACCCTAAAAAAATGGATACACTTAGGATGAAGAGGTTGTTTGTAAATCTTGAAAAAAGTGAGTTTTGTAGGGACATGTTGGGTTTCCTTAGAAATGTGATTTTAGTATAAGAAGTAAACATGAATCCTAAATACATTAAGGTTATACTTAAATGGACTGTCCTTCAAGATATTATAGAAATAATTATTTTTCATGGGTTGGTAAACTTTTATAAGATGCTTATTACAAAATTTGGTGAAAATGTGCTTCCTTGACTGATTGTACTAAAGGAATAAAAATTATGGACTCAAGCAACTAAAAGAAGCTTTGAATAACTTTAAAAGAAGGTGACTGGAGTCTCTATACAAGTACTTTACCTCACTTTGAGGAATTTTTTTCTATTGAGTATGATGTTTCCACTATACCCATTGGGGTTGTGTTTAGTTAAGAGAGTGGGTTAATTACCAACTTTAGTGAGAAACTAAATAATGCCAAGAAGAGTACAGTACTTATGATAAAGAATTATATGTTTTAGTCCAAATTGAAATAATGGATACATTACTTATTACATAGGGAATTCATTTTGTTGATAAACAATAAAGCACTGAAATATATCAACTCTCAAGCCAAACCATCCCATAAACATGTCCAATGGGTCTCCTATTTATAGGACTATATATTTTTTGTTCACCATTTGAATGGAAAAAATAATGTAGTGGTTGATGCTTTAAGTAGAAGAAGCCACCTACTCATTTTAATGACCAATGCTCAATTGTTGGATTTGAGGAAACAAAAGGAGACTATGCAACTAATCCATATTTCTACAAAGTTATTACTAGCCTCAATATTCCTACTAATGCAAGTACTAAATTGTTTGAAGGCTACTTATTGGAAAGAAATTTTTTATTTAAAGGAATCCAACATTGTATCCCTCTTGGATCTAAGGGGGAAAACTTATTTGATAAATTCATTCACATGGCTTGGGGGACACTTTGAAAGGGAAAAAAAGTTATAGCTTGATAAAGTGAGATTTTTTTTACTTTAACTACTTGGAAGGAAGTGAATAATTTTGTTTCTATATGAAGAGTTTGTCAAGTTTCTAAATATGGGAAATAAAACACAAATTTATAGAAACACTTATTTTTTCTTAAGGGACTATGGATCAACATGTTCATGGATTTTGTGTTGGGATTACCTCGTACTTAGTGAGGAAATGTTTTTGTTATTTTTATTTTGGAATGGTTCAAGGATATCCCCTTATTCCATGCAAAAAAAAAACTACAAATGTAATTAGTTGATTTTTTTTTAAAGAAACTCTTCGCCTGCATGGATTGCATAGAACTATTGCTAGTGATCAGGATGCAAAGTTTTTTTTATCACTTTTGGAAGAAATTGTGGAAAAATATTAATATAAAATTATAGGATAGTTCATCCTATCACTCTCAAATGAGTGAAATTCAAATTGAGGTGGTAAATAGGACTATAGCTAATCTGCTTCGATGTCTGGGTGGTGAAAATACTAGGTAGTGGGATTTAATTTTACTAGAGGCTAAGTTTTCTTTTAACTCGAGAATCAATAAATCAACTGGTAAGTCTCATTTCAAGGTTGTTTTGGAAAACAGTCCTAAGGGGGTTACACCGACTGTATTGATCTTCTAAAAGGAAAATAGGTTAGTCAAGAGTCAAGGAACTTTGCAACACATATAAAAGAAATAAAATAGCAAGTGAGGCACTAGCTACAATTAACCAATGAGAAATATAAAAGAAATATTAATTTTCATTGATAGGAGAAACTATATGGGGAGGGTGAAAAAGTCATGGTGTATCTACATAAATAAACATTTCCTTATAGGACTTATAACAAATTAAAACCCAAATAAGTGGGACCATGCTAAATACTAAAGAAAATCAATGAGAGTGCTTATTTACAACATTTGTCTCAAGATTTAGATATCAATCCAACTTTAATGTGTTGAAGACAATTATTCAATTGTGTATTGTCATTGATGTATACACAAATGTCTAATCCTAACTGAGCATAGTCAGTGTATGTCGAGCTCTCTCGGGCATTGAAGAAGACTCTTGTATCAACCAAGTGATTCTCAGTACTAACCAAGTTCACTCGGGAAATACAATAAGGTTGGGCATTGAAGGATTACAATGTTAACTGAGTTATGCATTTAGTGTCAACTGACTAATAGAAGTTTACACTTTATGTTTAATTGGTTAATTGCAACCGACAGATTTGAGTTTTATTATTTATTTGGAAGGTTATTCAAGCTGACTTGACAAGGGTTATCATTTATATACAAGGTCAAGTTTGGATTGAATGTGTGAATTTTGATATGAAGAGTGAAGGCGAAATAAGAGGGAATTCTGATTAAGGACAGAATATCCAGACTGAGCTGCATAAGAATATTTGATCAGTAAGGATCTAGTTAAAGACAAAACATAGATCTGAATATGCAAAGACAATTTCTTATTCAATCAGATCAATTCATTGTTACTCTTTAACAATTGTAGCAGTGACCCAAATCTCTTTACAAAGTAGACTTAACAGTCTTTCATAAATCCTCTCACGAGGTGGCATTTCTACATTGAAGTGTTTGAAGACCTCTAAGAAGGCCACTCCTTACAGGGTGATTAAATCCTCTAATAGGGTCACACCTTACAATGTATTTTTGTAACCTTTAACAAGGTTGGCTCCTAACAAGGCTCACTTCAGAAGAGTGAAAAATAGTAACTCATTGCAATTGGTGGTTTTCCCAAATTGGGTGTCCATGGTAAATCTTGGTGTCATCTATGTACATGTTATTTTCTTTATGCTTTATGTTTCTACACTTAATCACTAAAGGATAATTACATTTAATATCTTAAGATTACTTTGTTAACTGAGTAATAACAGAATATCTTTGTTAACCGAGTAACAATGATAAGTTTGATTAAGACATCTAAGGGACTTGGATTTGTTTTTTTGGTAACTAATTTACCCCTCCCCTCTCAGTTACTCAACTCATTTCCAACAATTGGTATCAAATCCTTTTCATGCTTTCAGGGAATATTTCAAGGCCTAAGCTAAAGATAAAAGACGTCTTATAGAAGGGAGATCCCCAAGCTTAACAAAGACAACTTCGTTGCATGGAAAGAGTTGATGAGGCTACATATATCTACTATTGGAGATATTAGTTTACAATTCTTGGACCACACGTATGTGGAACCACCTAGACCTATGTTTGTAGATAAAATGGTGGACATGAAGAATCATAATATAATTATTATTAATATAGCTTCTTCACTCAGCTATTCAGAATTTGATGAAGTCAAGGACTGGCCTACTACCTATGATATGTGGAAGAAACAACATGATATCCATGGAGGAGATGACAATGTAAAGAGAGCCAAAGAAGAGAGTCTTAGAGGTCAGTTTGATTAGATGAAAATGAAAGAAGGAGAAGACATTACAAAATACAGTGAAAGAATCAAGAAAAGTGTCAGTGTCATCAGAGCTGGTGGTGGACAGATTGAAGACAAAATAGTGGTTAATAAGGTATTGAGAAATTTACTTCCTATCTATGCAATTAGAGTTTCAAATATTCAAGAGATGAGGTGCAGTACAATGATATAACTCTAGATGCATTGGTTAGAAGGCTAACAACTTTTGAGTTGGACAATTTTGACAATTATTCTCCTAATCCTAGAAATCTTGAATCTACATTCAAAGCCAAATTAAGCCTTGGTAAGATGGATAGAAAAGGAAAACAGATTGACAATGATAGTAACGATGAATCTGATGATGAAAATCTAGAAATCATTGAAGCACTACTTGCAAAGAGAGCTGCCAAAGGAAAAGGGAAATACAAAGGAAGAATACCATTGATTTTCTTCTCATGTGACGAAGTTGGCCACATTGTTGCTAAGTGTCCAAACAAAGAAGACAAAGATGAGAAAAATTTCAACAAGTACAAAGGCAAGAAAGATTTCAAAAGTTAAAAAAGGTACAAGGACAAAGGTAAGAAATCTTGTTATATTGCAAGAGATTCTGATAGTGATGAAGATGAAGATAAAATGGTTTACATTGCTATTAAGGATGAGTCAAAAAATGAAGAAAATGAAAAGACTAAAATTTCCTCTCATGTTAATGACACTTGGATATTTGATAGTGGTTTTTCTCACCACATGACTGGTGATAAAACTAAATTTGAACATCTTGAGCACTGTGATGGTGGGAGTGTCAGATTTGGGAATAATGAACCTTGCTATTTGAAAGGAAAAGGTTGTATTTCTCTAACTAAAGGAATCAAGTGTGATAATGATTATTGGGTTGAAGGACTAAGGCGTAATTGTTAGTAATAACTGAGGGGGGTCGAATCAGTGGCCTTAAAAATTTATCCTTCAAACTTTAACCACTAATCAATAAACCTCATATTATTATGTCCCTACAAGATGCATGCCATAAAACACTAATAATGATTTAAATATCTGTCAGTTTTCCTTGTCTGTCCTTATTCTCCTTGATTATCGATAAGCAGTATAACTATTTACCAAAACTCAGTAAATAAGCAAAGTATACCGATCAACTCAGTGTTAACTATGTCAGATACAAAACAATAAAGAAATGAATCATACACACATAACACATGAATTTTTAACGTGGAAACCCTATTAAGGGAAAAAACCACTGGGACCGGTACCCCAAATTTTCACTCTTCTGAAGTGAGCCATGTTAGGAGCCAACCCTGTTAAAGGTTACAAACACACTGTTAAGCGCGACCTTGTTAGAGCATTTTATATAGAGAGGTTGTCACTTAGTATCGGGCATCTATTGCTACCATCCTTGAATCAGCCTCCTTCTTAGACTGTCAATAGGTATCGGGCTAGTCCAATGCTACTTTCATGAATCAACCTCTTTGGCACTCCTTGGGATGTACCTCAATATATAAAAGACTGTTAAGTCCTGCTCTGTTAAGAGACTTGATGCTTCAATGGTTAAACTGAAACACTATGACCTATTCATGATGCAACTTTGAATTGTATATTTTAAGATCTATTTAAGTACATTACCTCTCTGATCAATGTATCAATTCAATTCTTTGTGCTCCACACTTTCTTCTCTATGATGTTGTGCTTCACTGTTCGTCGGTGTCTGCAGAATTCTTTATCTCTCCTT
>MU226971.1:1750971-1763857 GCA_018584345.1 Thuja plicata | reverse complement strand
TCACTTTCACTATCTCTTCTAGATGTGTGTCTATGACTTGATTTGCTTATTCTCATAGAAGACTTAAATGCAAACTCTAAGTTTGGTAAGACACTATTATCAAAGTTATTCATCTCAAATGAAATTATTCTACCAATTAAACTATCAAGAGTAACTATATTGTTTTCTACTACTCTCATTTCTTGAATGGAAGAAACTCTAATAACCTATACAGGTAGTAAGGTTCTTAAGATTTTACTTACCACTGTCTCCTCTTCAAGTGTACCTCCAACTCCTCGTATAGCATTGACTACTTCTTTTATTCTTTTGTTGTACTTTGTGATGTTTTCTCCTTCTTTCATTTTGAGATCATCAAATTTCCTCTAAGGCTTTCTACCTTGGCTCTCAGAACATTTGTATCACCTCCATGTACAAGCTTCAATGTGTCCCACATCTTCTTTGCAGTTTTGCAATCCTTGACATCTTCAAATTCAACATCAGAGAGTGAGGAAGAAAGCTCCATGACCATGCAATTGTGCTCATGCTTCTCTCTCAATTGATCTACTATTAATGATCCTATGGGAAACACATATTTAGTATCTAGGAATTGAGTAACATCATTACCAATACCTAATAAGTGGAGTCTTATCCTGCTTTTCCATGAAGCAAAGTTGTCTTTGTTCAAATTGGGCACATCTTGTATGTTCATCTTTTGATCTTGACTTAGGTCTTGAAACCTTCCTTTCTAAGAACACAAGATCTGATACTAATTGTTAGCAATAACTGAGGGGGGGGGTGAATCAGTGGCCTCAAAAATTTATCCTTCAAACTTTAACGACTAATCAATAAACCTCAGATTATTATGTCCCTACAAGATGCATTCCATGAAACACTAATAATGATTTAACTGTCTGTCGGTTTTCCTTGTCTGTCCTTATTCTCCTTGATTACTGATAAGCAATATAACTATTTACCAAAACTCATTAAATAAGTAGAGTATACCAATCAACCCAGTGTTAACTATGTCAAATACAAAACAATAAAGAATTGAATCATACACACATAACACATGAATTTTTAACATGGAAACCCTATTGAGAGTAAAAACCACCAGGACCAGTACCCCAATTTTTTACTCTTTTGAAGTGAGCCCTGTTAGGAGCCAACCCTGTTAAAGGTTACAAACACACTATTAAGTGTGACCTTGTGAGAGGATTTTATACATAGATGTTTTCACTTAGTTTCGGGCATCTATCACTACCATCCTTGAATAAGCCTCCTTCTTAGACTATCAATATATATCAGGCAAGTCCAATGCTACTTTCATGAATCAACCTTTTTGGCACTCCTTGGTATGTACCTCAATATATAGAAGACTATTAAGTCCTGCTCTGTTAAGAGACTTGATGCTTCAATGGTTAAATTGAAACACTATGACCTGTTCATCATGCAAATTTGATTTGCAGATTTTCAGATCTATTTAAGTACATCACCTCTATGATCAATGTATCAATTCAATTCTTTGTGCTCCACACTTTCTGCTCTGTGATTTTGTGCTTCACTGTTCATCAGTGTCTGCATAATTCTTTAGCTCTCCTTCAGCTTGATTGATCAGGACTGTATGAAGATATTCTTCATCAATTTCTCTTTAGCATCCTCTTTCTATTCACTCCCCTTAATCCCTTTTTTATGCATTTCAAAAATGAATTAAGCTGGTCTCTTATATAGACATGATATTCACTGTTTCTTGATTCTTGATTCTTGGCATGAAAAATAATCCAGCCAATTTGATTTAAAGAATAACTCCTAATTTATCTCATAGTTATCTTCTTGCCAACTGTACAAATCATCTTTAAATCAATCACTTAACTCTGGTCGAATAAAACAAAGAAAACAACCAGTTAATTCTATCTTTAGCTCTTGCCAGCTAGATATTTTGTCATTTTTTGAACTCTCTATTCCATCGGTCAACTTTGCAGTTAGTCATTGGTGACAACTGACAGTTCCGTCAGTGTGACTCTAGTTAGCTTCGAGATCTCTCTCTGTCAGGCATCATTGGATTTTTACTCATTGGGAAACTCTATTTTCAGCTCATCAGGCATCCTATGGTTTTTCTTCATCAGGAAACACTGTCTTCTGCTCGTCGGGTATCACTGTGACTTTTCTTCTTTTCCTTTACCGATGGTGTGCACTCCGCTGGTGTTGTTTGTCACTGAGTGAATACTTGAATTTTATGCATTGCTGAAAGCATAACCTTTGTTCCATTGATTCTCTGAAGTCTTTGACATTATGTACATGACCATACAAATGATATCAAGTTGACATCAATGACAATACAAACCATTAACTGATTTAATGCCTTGCATTATCTTCAACTTAACATTATCAAACATTCAATCAGTTACATGTTATCAGTAATCTACTGAGTGTGGCGCAGTTGAATAACATTGGTTTCAAGGTAGAATTCATGAATGGTAAGGCCAAGCTCCTAGATGGTAAAGGAAACCTAGATGGAACTCAAACAAAAGGTAATATATTTTATCTTGATCTCACTGAAAGTTCATGTTTTATTGCACAAGTAGAAGAAAGATGGTTATGGCATAAAAGGTTGTGTCATGTGAAGTTTGATAACTTGGTCAACATAAGAAAGAACATAAGAGTAAGAGGTATTCCTCTTTTGAAGAAACCTGAATTGGCAATATGCAAACAATGTCAAATTGGGAAGATGGACAAAACTAGTTTCAAGAGAAAGAATTACAATACTAAAGAAGTCTTGGAGTTAGTTCATACTGATCTATGTGGACCAATTAGAACAACAAGTTACACTAGAGAGAATTATTTCACTCTATTTATTGATGATCATTCTAGAATGATGACCGTTATGTTTCTCAAGGAGTAATCAGAAGCTTTTTAGAAGTTTAAGTTGGACCTTGCCAGAGTTGAGAAGGAAACATGAAAGAAACTAAAGTGCCTAAGATCTGATAGAGGAGGTGAATTAATTTCTAATGAGTTCAATGAATTTTGTAATAAAAGAGGAATCAAAAGATAATTATCTGCCCCTTATACACCACAACAATATGGAATAGTAGAAAGAAGAAATAGATCTATTATGGATTGTGCAAGAATCTTGATGATTGAAAAGAATTTTGCAAACAAATACTGGAAGGAAGCTATCAACACTGTAGTTCACACCTTGAACAGAGTTCAACTAAAGAAAGGTACTAATCACACACCTTTTGAATTATGGTATGGATATAAACCGAATGTTCATTATTTCAAAGTATTTGGAAGTAAATGTTACATCTTGAAGGAAGTAAGAAATGGAAAAATTGATGTAAAAGGTGATGAAGGCATATTCCTAGGCTACTCTTGTAAAATCAAAGCATATAAATGTTTGAATCTTGCTACTCATAAAGTCATAGAAAGTGTGCATCTGAAGATTGATGAGTTTGCAAAGAGAAGTGAAGAACAGAGTAGTAAAGATCCTGAGGACTACAAGAACTTTGTGTATTATGAACCTGACACTATACCTAAGACACAAGCAATGGTGATTGGACTACAATGATTGGTTCAACCTCTAAATTCATCAGCACAAACTTTGTTACAAATTGTGCAACCCAAGCTACTAATATTTGCAACCGAGTCTCAGAAAAAAGGGAACTGAGTCTCAAACAAAGGGAACTGAGTCTCGGAACTAAGTCTCAGACGATGGTACACGAGTCTTAGTCAAAAGAAAAAATAGAATGTTTGAGTATAGTGAACCAAGTGGAACAAGCCCAGATTCAAAGAAGAAGGAACCTGTACTTGCAAAATATGTCAGAAGGCATCATGCACCTGAACAAATAATTGGAGATCAGACAGAAGGTATAATGAAAAGGAACAGACTTAAAGGTACATGTTTACTTAGTGAAATTGAACCTAGAACCATTAAAGATGCTTTGAATGATGAAAGCTGGATAGAAGCCATGAATGAAGAAATTGAGCAGATAGAAAGGAACAAAACCTGGACTCTTGTGCCTAGACCAAAAGACAAGAATGTAATTGGTACTAAGTGTGTTTTTAGAAACAAGTTGAATGAAAAAGGTGAAGTTTCTAAAAACAAGGAAAGATTAGTGTGTAAAGGATATGCTCAGGAAGAGGGTATTGATTATGGAGAAAATTTTTCTCTTGTTGCAAGACTTGAAGGAGTCATAACTCTTCTGGCGCAGCACATAAAGGATTAAAGGTATACCAAATGGATGTAAAATTTGCATTCTTGAATAGAATTCCAGAAGAGGAAGTATATATTGAGAAACCTGAAGGTTTTGTTGATCCTAACAAAAGGAATATGGTTTGAAAATTTCACAAAGCCTTGTATGGCCTAAAGAAAGCTCCTAGAGCCTGGTATGAGAGACTGCATGGTTACCTAGTAAGTATTGGATTTCAGAGAACTAATGAAAATAGTAGCTTGTACATCAAAGAAGGAACTCAAAACAAAATACTATTAGCAGAGATATGTGTTGATGATATACTATTCACTAGATATGATGATTTATGCAAAGCATTCTCTGAATCTATGAGTAAGGAATTTGAGATGTCTATGTTTGGATAAATCAAATTCTTTGTTGGTTTACAAGTTCATCAGATGAAGGATGGTATCTAAATTACTCTATCTAAATACATCAAAGAGATACTGAAGAAATTTGGAATGGAAGGTTCCAGACCAGTTGGGACACCTATGTCTACTTGACATAAGTTGTCTAAGGATGATAACTCAAAGGAGGTAAATCAGACTACCTATAGATCCATGATTGGTAAAATTCAATATGTTGTTCACACTAGGCCTGATATTGTATTAGCAGTTGGTATTTTTGCAAGGTTTTCAACTAATCCTAGATAGAATCATTTGATGACTATCAAAAGGATGCTTATATATCTTAAGGGCACTGAAGAATATGGATTATGGTATAAGAAAGGAGGAAACTTTGATTTGAAGACTTTTACTGATGCTGATTAGGCAGGAAGTGTTGATTATAGAAAGAGCACCAGTGGTGGAGCGTTATTTCTTGGAAAGAGGCTAGTATCTTGGACTAGCAAGAAACAAAATTACATTTCTCGATCTACAGCAGAGGAAGAGAATGTTGTTGCAGTAGTGAATTGTTCAAATATCATATGGTTCAAATAGTTGTTGTTAGGTATGAAGGAGAAAATCAAAGAACTATTTATTATCTACTGTGACAACGCTAGTGCTATTAACATTTCAAAGAGCCATGTGATGCATACTAAGACTAAGCATATTTCAATAAAGTATCATTTCTTGAGAGAATTGGTTCGGAACAAGGAAGTAAGGTTGGAATATGTGAATACTAAAGAACAAATTGCAGACATATTCACCAAACTTTTACCTAAGGATGCATTCTTATATCTTAGAGGGGATCTAGGGGTTATTCCCCTAAGTAAGGCTCACTAAACCCTAGATTAGTGATGCATCAACTGGGCTAGAATACAGATCTAACAAGTTGATGTAGATTGTCAGAGCTTATTGCATATGAATTAGTACATCAGGTACATTACAAATTCATTGGATGGTGTCTTTGGCATTGGTTGTCAAAGAGGGAGATATTATTGATGTCATGCCAAAGAAATTATTGAGGGAAAGAAATCAGTATATCAGAGGGAGAAATTTTATCAGAAATAGAGATTGATGTAAGAGGGAGAATTCTATATTTTAGTAACTGTGAAGACAGAGGGACTTTTCTGGATAAGAATCAGAATGAAGCTAAGGACATTAATAAATTTTATTCTTGTTTTTGTTGCTCTAAAATTATTTGTATAATGACATGGTGTGTTTCCATCAATGCCAAAGAGGGAGATTGTTGAAGACAGTTATTCAATTATGTATTTTCATTGATGTATACACAAAAGTATTAATGTTACACAAATGTCTAATCCTATAAACTGAGCATAGTCAATGTATGTCGAGCTCTCTCGAGCATTGAAGAAGACTCCAGTATCAGCCAAGTGATTCTCAGTACTAACCGAGTTCATTCAGGAAATACAGTAAGGTCAGGCATTTGAAGGATTATAGTGTTAACTGAGTTATGCATTTAGTGTCAGCCGACTAACATCAGTTTACACTTTATGTTTAATTGGCTAATTCCAGCCGACAAATTTGAGTTTTATTGTTTATTTGGAAGGTTATTCAAGCCTACTTGACAAGGGTTATCATATATATACAAGGTCAAGTTTGGATTGAATGTGTGAGTTTTGATATGAAGAGTGAAGGAAAAATAAGAGGGAATTCTGATTAAGGACATAATATCCAGACCGGGTTGCATAAGAATATTTGATCAGTAAGGATCCAGTTAAAGATAAAATAGAGATCTGAGTCTACAAAGGCAACTTCTTATTGAATCAGATCAATTCATTGTTACTCTCTAACAATTGTAGCAGTGATCCAAATCTCTTTACATAGTAGACTTAACAGTCTTTCATAAATCCTCTCACAAGGTTGCATTTCTACATTGAAGTGTTTGAAGACCTCTAACAAGGCCACTCCTAACAGGGTCACAGCTTACAGTGTGTTTTTGTAACCTTTAACAGGGTTGGCTCCTAATAGGGCTCACTTCAGAAGAGTGAAAAATAGTAACTAGTTGCAATTGGTGGTTTTCCCAAATTGGGTTTCCATGGTAAATCTTAGTGTCATCTGTGTACATGTTATTTTCTTTATGATTTATGTTTCTGCACTTAATCACTAAAGGATAATTACATTTAATATCTTAAGATTACTTTGTTAACCGAGTAACAACAAAATATCTGTGTTAACCAAGTAACATTGATAAGTTTGATTAAGACATCTAAGGGACTTGGATTTGTTTTTGTGGTAACTCATTCACCCCTCCCCTCTCAATTACTCAACTCATTTCCAACATAATGTTCTGCATAATTATCCATACCGATTTGGCCCTGAACTTTCTCTTGATGAAAAGGTGTTGAAAGACTTGACAAGTGCATTACCATAGAGAAAAATAGAGCAAATTGAAAATATAGTGAATTTTGTAATTTCTACCAAAAGATTCAAGAATTTAAAAATGTATTTATTAAAATGGATAGGTTTGCCTAATTTGAACAACACTTTGATCACTAAAGAAGATCTCATGAAATTAACAAAATTGGGCTCTTTTGAACTAGGGGTTTAGAACTTTTTAAAGGCAAGGAAGACAATGTAATTGCCAGACCTTTTCGAGATAGGGTTGATGGTGTAGCAATTAAATAATTGATGGGATCCCACTATCTATTAGTTATTTTTAGTTAGTTGTGTTCCTTTTTGCATAGCAACAATCAATTTTGATAGTTACTACTTTTTGTTTGTTTTCACCCTTTTTGAGGATTTTTTTTTGCTATCAAAGATACTAAGACATGGAAATTGTTTTTCCTTTAGCTTTGTAGATGCTATGAGATTTTTGGTTTTAATATGAAATAAATTTCCTTTTTTGTTGCATTATTTTTCATCATAGCTTTCCTCTATGTGCTCAAAATATGATGATGATTATGGATTCTATTTTTACTTTTTTTTTATTAAAAAATTTAATCATTCATTAGTTCACTTTAGCAACAAGGTGTGTTATGGGGTTTTTACATAGAATTTAAAAATATTTGGAGAACTTATTGCAAAGGAAAGAGGATTGATTTGTATTAGCTTTGAAGGTGCTTCAACTTCTAAAGGCTATCATTATTTCTTTCAAAATAGTTTGTAAGATTGTTCACACCAACCTAGGGTAATGCACACATTCACATGTATTTAGACATTAGGGAGTGAATCTAACTATACCAAGCTTAGATTATTATTATTATTATTAAGGCCAACTAGATTTCAACACCATTAACTAACAAATAAAGCATGAACAACTTCAATTCCAAATCCTAGATCATTGATAAAAGATTAATGCAATATACAAGAACCCATAGAGGCTTTGCATTCAATAAAAGCCCATTCAACAAGAGATAGGTCTAATGATTGGTGAAATATCTTGAAGTACATACAAACTTTTGGTTCTTGAATTTCTTAAGATCTTTTATGACAATGATAACATCACAAGTAATTATCTTTTGATAATTCTCTTCCTTCTTTGAATATATATCATTCACGAGAATGCTCTTGTGAATTACAAAGGAGTAGAGGCTAAGCTAACGTAATATGGTTAAAGAACCTTCTTAGTGTATGGAAAGTGTGATTATGATAAAATTGAATAGCATTAACCATTTCACCCCAACAATACTTTTGTTATGAATTATATTCACGCATAGTGCATACTTTGATCAAGTGATATTTATTGCACAATGATTGTATAAAATACATTTACACTATATAGATTTGAAAAAAAAACATATTAAGTTGAAAACAACACTATCGATTCAAGAGCCTCTAATTTGATCTCTTATTCACTAAGCTAGCCTCAAATAATTTACATCCATATATAAAATGAACCATTTATATATATACAATTTGAATATATATATATATATATATATATATATATATATATATATAGAGAGAGAGAGAGAGAGAGAGAGAGAGATTTTCTCCTAGGTCAACTTGGGTGAAGGTATGCAAAGGATAGAAGACAAGAAGGAAACCTTCTAAGATTTTTTTATAAAAATTATTTTGTCTTACTAGTACATAAAATATAAATGTTTCATTATTTACTACTTTTTAACTATTTCGATTCTTTTGGGAGCAAAATGAAATAAAAAAAGAATGATTTTGTATGCTAAAGTTGTGAGTATTTAAAGTTTTAAATTAAAGTAAATTCAAATGATTATAATCAATTTTTGGTCTCTAATATAATAAAATTACCTTATCCATATTATAGGTCTCTAGATCATCTTTTCAATTCCTATAAAAAGTCAAAATTTTGATAAGAAATGAAAAAGTTATGCCCATTTTACTAAAGTATGTTTTTTAGGCTAAACAAAATTGATATCCATTTCGGAAACCAAAACCGATATACATTTTTAAAAACATGATGTCACAAGAATGAAGTGAGGAAAGGGATATCTGTTTTGAATGGATATCTAATGGATATCCATTTTGGTTTGGTATTAACAAACCAAATTTAACTTTCGTCTGACCTATACAAAAAGTCATAGTATATTTTGGCATGTTTGTAAAGGTAGAAAACCCTTTTTTTTTTTTTTCCATTGTCACTTTTTGGCCCCTCATAATATTGCACATACCCTAACAAGTGTCTTTATCTTATGACATGATACATAAGGTGACAACTTATCACCCACATAAGGTGGAAAAGTCAAATTGTCACATGTCCACTCAAGGTGGATCACCCTCCAAAGTGGAAATATGTTTGTACAACATGTCCACTAAAGGTGGATTGCCTTCCAAGGTGAAAAGGTATTTGTGCAACACATCCACCAAAGGTGTAAAGTGATAAAGTGAAAAGTGCACCAATGTTGGGAGTCCCACTTAAGGTGGAAAAGTGATAATGTGATAACGCCACCTAAAGTGGGAATATTCATGTGTGGTCCCTAAGTAAGCTAAGTAGCATGTGTATCTATAACCTAGGAGAATGACTTATTAGGTAGATAATTGATATTCAAATTTAGGATCCTTCAAAATTGAGAATGGAGGGGGTTTATATAGATATTCAAGATCAGATAAACGACTGAGATCAAATTGAGAAAATCAGAACCGATGGATGAGATACTAAGAACTGAAAGATTTTGGGTAACCTTCCAAAGATGATGATTTATTTCCAAATTGAACTTAAAAGCAGAGAGCTCATTTAGGAAACAAAAGAGAAGATAAAGATTGAAGAGAATTTTTCTGATTTCAAAGATATTAGCTTCTAAAATGCATTTTTTATTTTTAAATAATTTTTGCATTTTCAGAATTTTGAGAACTCATAAATTTGATTTTTCATATTTTTCAGAGACTTTAAATATTTAAATTGAATTAAAAATTCAATTTTTGGAGGAAAATGAAATTATCTTGAAATTAAATAAAATTAATTAGAAATTAGAATTAGGATGGAATTAAATTCAAATTGGGGTTTGAAATTAAACTAATTTAATTGGAGGTATTATTAGCCAATTTAAATAATTAAAAGTAATTATTTAAATTATGGGACTTCAGAAATTGAATTTAATTAAATGGTAAAGACTACTTAATCAAAGGCTAATTAATCAAATAATATTAATTATTTAATTAATATTTGAGGAAATAATTAAATGATGACAATATTAGATTTAGAAGAATTTAAAATGAATAATTAAAGAATTATTAATTAATAGAGGAACCATTAGCAATTAATGCAAACTCACAAGTATGAGCCAATTTTGGGTGTCTACATTTACCCCTCTTTGATAAAATGTGATTATGAGCATTGTGTCAAAGAATATCTTAATCAGGTCCTGCCCTAGCAATAATAGGTGGATTTTATGCCCCCTCAATAAATTAAGCAAAATCATGCAAAATGAGCATTAATTTGTTGACAGTGTTGAATAATTCACATAGGATCGAAGGATTTGAAAAATAGAGCCACGATGTGAAAGATATCACAGTTTGAAGTTTTCATGGTCCATAACAGTAAATTAGGGTTTTGTTCAATTGGTTATAATAGTGACTAAGGTTTCATTTTTCGTAACTTTGCATCCTTAGAGATTTTGATACATGATAAGCATTTTCCTTCATTTGTGTGCATTTGATTAGTGATGGTGAGCTTGATTGGCGGCGTGCACCTAACTAACTAAGTCCAGACATATCATCGTCTAGAGGGAAACAAACCGATGATGAAAATTTGTACCTTTCTCATTAATTGTTGCATTTATTACACAATTTAAAAATTATATTTTTTTCTCAAAAAACTTAAGTGTGTCGCATCTAATCCTCGAGATCGCCATAATTGCAAATCTCATGTCACAATTACAAAATTGATACTGCAACCACTAAACCTACCGCATCTGGCCTTGTTTATTACTATAATTGGAAATAGAATATCATAATTTCTTTAATAATTTTGCAATTCACATAAGAAGTTTGCATTTGAGATAATTATTTTACATTTGATTTTTCAGTTTCACAATTAATAAAGTAGGAATGTTTATGCTCTTTCAATTAGATTTTCTATAACAGTAATAATACATTTCTCTATTTTTTATGTTTACAAGTCGTCTACGATGTGTTCATATGTAGAGAGAAAGGACACCAGGTATGACTCTAATATTTTAGTTACCAGAGATTGAGATAGATGTTTTGAGATAGTTGGGCCTATACTGGGTATGTTACATGTGAGAGATCATGACTAATTGTGGTATGATTTACATTTTATTGGAGAGATGGAATTTTGATGCATGCAAATTTAACTTTCCTAATAGAGAAGCTACAATTACCTTGGAGGATGTATACCACATTCTACAGGTTCCTATCCATGGTTCACTAGTTGAGTTTGCACAACAATCTAGACTTATCACATTGCCATAGTTGATTGGGTTACCCAAGGATCCGCTTGGGATGGTAGATCCCTATGAAATTTCATGGTCTAGGGAGCGTGATTGGTGGATGTTGTGTCTAGACTATATACAACATGGATTATCAGTCATATGGGGTCAAGCTCTAAGGGGCATGATTTGAGATAGGACCATTTATGCATGGCCTTGTATGTTGGCTCATCTCTATTTTCATATGCTCTACATGTCTTACCATGAGGTTAAGTTGACCAATGGTGGAGTTACCCTACTACTGGTATGGGCTTGGGAGCACATAGATGTTTTTTGGCCCATTGTTTCTCAAGATATTCTAGAAGGAAACCCCCATATTTATATGTATGAGGGGCTATTATACAGATTCATATGGGACACATAGTATATTGGAGGGATATGCTATTTCATTTGGAGGCCATACAAGTCACGTCCAGTCTAGGTAGGTGATGAGGCTCACCTCTTATTATCAAGGCATAGATAGTTCATTATCGGTCGCACTACTGATTCTACACACATGATTGATTTTCATAACCTTGAGAGAGTTTTGCAACAGTTGGGAAGGTCCAAGATGTGAATGATTCTTATGCATGATTTTCAAGGAGGTCATGGGATGTTCCTACTTGGGGCATTGTGATTCCAACTGATATGGAACATGTAGAGTTCCAAGGATTGAGACTGGTCAGATGGAGTTGGAGGTCCAAATTTATCAATGTTGGCACCACACCATAGTATGATGCATGGTGGTCCATTCATAGGCTAATTCCCCTCACAAATGTGTTAGATTTGGTTATAGGTGTTATCATGAGGATGTTGCGGTAGGCAGGTGGTAGCAGGGGTAGAGGTAGAGGTCAAGGGAGAGGAGGCGATAGAGGTGTTAGGGGAGGTAGGGATGGTGTGGATGGTTGAGGCAGGGTTGGTGGAGATGGTGAAGATAGAGGAGGTGGGGATGATGGTTCTTTGGTTGTACCCATGATAGTGATTAATGAGGAGGATGGTGAGGAGGAGGAGCCTCAGTTGGTTTGGAGAGTGTGGGCTTAGAGAGAGGATGACGCAACATAGGGAGGGGAGGAAGAGAGTGAGGAGAGTAGAATTAGTGAGTCCTCATAATCAGATTCAGATAGTGAGGTGAGTAACAAAAATAAAAACAAAAATGAGGATCATGGGGAGGAGGGTGGAGATAAGAATGCAATAGATATACCTGTCGAGGGAGAAAAGGTTGCAATGGGTGTGCATTTTGAGCTTATGTATGCGGGGGAGGATCAGGATCAGTCGAAGACAACCAATGTTAGCAGTCTGCGGGAACATATTAGGGATCTTCAGAGAAGACTTGATGGAGCACTTAGATTGGTGATATAGGTTGATGCTAGGGAATTCAAAGAAGATAGGAGACAAGAAGTGGCAGAGGGTCAGAGTTGTGCTCATGCCACAAGGG